>OZ059785.1:2176069-2289625 GCA_964057025.1 Standfussiana lucernea
AGCTGTTGTTAGTTAAAATTCCAATAAATCAAGAATATTTAGGTATTCGTTTAGGTGTCGCTTAGTGAAGTGATAGTGATGGATATCGGAACACCGTACGTAAACTTATAATGTTATCTACTATCTCTGCAAGTAGAATCATACAAGGAAAACGAGATAAGTAGGAAGCCAATTTATTTTCAAATCACTCGCCGACACCTATCTTTTATCAGCCTCTAAGTTAATTACATTGCAAACAACCTTCCATTGATAAATACCTCGTAATTGACGTCGATTTACTAACCGGCACTTAACGCACTATTTCTAACATAAAGCGTTTTCTAATTAGTACTGGTGAAAGGTACCATTAACCTGGACTGGACCCTCCATCTATTGCTGGACACAAGGCCTCCCAAGAATCATGTAGATTCCTACCTAAGTATATAATACTTGGTTATTCACCTTCTGCTTCGTCCAGTGGCCTCATATAGTACTTAGTTCTAAATGTGCAACGTTTCCGGAAGGTCTCATCAATGAAGGGAGGCTTAAATTTTGCGATATGCGCCATAGATAGGCTATCAAATAAGAAATGTACTTCCACTTCCCTCTATCTCGTACACTATAATATCCCCATCGCCTCCCCGCTGATATTGGCAACCATGACCAAAAAACGTTCAATAGGAAAATTATTTACCATCCGCTGAATTAAAGAATTCACAATTTCTAATGGATGCGGCAAAAGTGACAATCCCTAAAACCTGTCGTACTTTTCTCGTCTCAATTGCAGTCTGTTCTAGTAAACTACCTTGTAATTTAGTAGGTCACTGCAAAGAGATTTTGCCTGTAATTAAGTTTCTAACGAAGGACTGGCTATCAACACAGTAGCCAGCATGTCTCCCATAGTAGAACGATGACCAGCGATCCACGATGCAAATGTACGCGATTAGTGAACAGGTAACTGTAACCGAAGCGGCGACCTTGTCGCAATGTGTGCGAAAAATGGATGAGGCGTGGTGTTTTACTGGGGACATCTACGTATTGCTATTTAAAATTGTGTATGCTTAGGTATGCAGTTAGGATTAAAGGGGGTATAGCTTAACGTTTTCCATTGGGAGCAGTTGCGTCCCTGTGGTTATCGCCCCGACTTAGGTGACGTGTCGAAGGTTCAAACCCAAACAGGTACTTTTCTTTGTGTAATTTATTTCATCATCACTGTGAATCGGAAATTTTGGACTAACTAGAACCTGACATCCATCAACCCGTAATGAGTCCGCGTGGTAGATTATGGCAGTATGGACATGGGAGGTTGTGCGTTTATTATATGTTACACCTTGTATAAGCACTTAACGTACCCAAAAAAACAAACATATGAAAGTTGCCAGTACAACAAAAAGCACGTCTATCCAACAACATACCTAAAGGTACTAACGGCTGCCACATCCAATCTGTATCATATCAGTGGATGGAAAGGCCCACGTACCTACATGCGCGCGCGCAAGCTTCCGCGTTGACGCACGCGCCACTTCCCATAAAGAGGAACACGGAAGTCGTTCCACTTATGGATGGCAAGTACTTGATCCCCTTACTGGCATGGCAAGTGCTTGTGATAGTTAAGAAAGGGACGCGAGCCTTGTAGGCCAGTTTGTTGATGACACTTGATGGCTTTTATGGATACGGTGAAAGGAACGTTGTCCTTTGATTCTTACGAAGACATAAAGCCATCTGTTGAAGCTGTGGGTATAGTTGTTGTTGAAGTGATGTTTTATATGTCTTTATACGACAAAAGTGGTGAGAACATTAACACGGTGTCAAAACACACTGGGCAGCGGGAGTATCTTGTGCAGCGTATCTTCTGCTTGTTGCTTGTTGACTTCTAGGCCCTGGCGTAACGCAACGCCTGAAGCGCGAACCTGAGGGCGCGCAATTGAATTTGTTTGGACATAATATGAAAAATTAGATCGTTTATAAAATAAGAAAAAGTTAGCTGTAAGAGCGAGCTAAGCGAGCTAGAAAATTGGGGGCCCGGGCCATGCCCCCACCCCAGCCCCCCCCCCCCCCCCACGCTACGCCAGTGAGTGTAACCGTCAGACTGCCATGTCACCTATGACATGGAAGTCTGACGGTGACCTATCACGAGTATGAAACCCAAGGCACACACCACTGATTTTTCGGATTCATGTGGGTATTGTATAATAATTATCACTAGCTTCGGTGAAGGAAAACATAGTGAGGAAAACAAACATGCCTGTGATATTTCTCGACGGCATGTAAGACACCAAGGCCAAGTCAGAGGCCCATGGGTGGCATAAAAACTCTAACACCAAGTTAGTCACAAGCCACACGAAAAAGAAAGACCTAAGTACCTAGATTAATCAATCGGTAACTTTCTTTCCACAAACACTTAGTTGATTAAAGTTAACTAAGCCCATGCCCAACCCAATTAGCTTCGAAAAGTTCGAAACATCAACCTAGTGGTCCATCCACCGATTAGTCTGTTTGTTATACACAGGAGAAATGGACCACAACATCCGAGATAGTTAAGCAACATGACGTCCCGTCTATCATACGCTCGTTACATGTTACCGTGGCGAGACAAAGCAACCTGTCACATATGTGTCGGTACTTTCCATTTCATTTCGTGGCCGTCCAGTGAAAGCGGGCACTCAGGCAGGTGCTGTTGACCTTTGCCAAGCCCATCTGGAGGCCATTGATGAGCGATCGACTTGCGACACTGTTGCACGGACAGAAGCTCCATAGAGTCGTGAATCCATAAGTAATGAAAGAATGAAGAATCTGCTGGTTAAGCGACTGCAAGGCCTGTAAAAACCATGCATTTTATTTAGTTTTCAAAGATGTGAATCCCCGAGCACGCTACCCTTGTTCTTGCATCAAATATATATAATAATAAATTAAACTAATCTTATAATTATTTCTCTAGATTAGTCTAGTATGATCTAGTCTGGGTTATAAATCGCTTTTATATTACTATTTTCCGGGATATTTTTAAATCAAGGCTAAAACATCTTACTGCGACAGAGTAATGGTTAATTTTTGTTCCTCTCTTTACAAGTAGAGGGCGTTGATCGACTTGCTTTCTTCTGTGATAGTAACACAACTTGTCATGTCACGCCAGTGTTTCCCCGAAGGGTTCCTACCCCTGTCAGTATGGCGTGTGTTGTTATTTTATTATAACACATTAATGTCTCATGTAATGGCGTCTACAGTAAGTAGCTAAAGACACATAATTGGTGGCAATCCGCCCCTTAAATTACGACCCCCTGGCCAAAATTATATGCAACAGAAGTCTAAGAGATAAAACTTTACAGTTGCGGTACCGAGTGGGTTTTCTGAACGTTCCTTTTTTGTGACGTGGCACTTTTATTCAATTGTTGCAGTAATAAGTGGATGTCTATAAGATGTGAAATAATGAACTGTTCGATTAAATCACAATTGTAGGGTTGTCTGTACTATACGTACATCATTTATCTGTGAAGATTGTCAGGCGGTGAGGCGGACAGTGGTCGTTGCTGACATCATTTATTGCAATGATACAGTACATGAATTTAAAGTGTGCGCCTCGGCAAAGATTTGAGAGTACAAAGTTTTCGAATAATTAACACTTTCGCTGCTAAGTTCAAATAAACTTACAATGTCACTCACTGCGATATCTTCCGTTATTATTATTTATTGTGCTGCTGATATTTCGGGAGCTCACAATAATAGTCACGAAACGAAATAATAAAACGAACGATAATAATCACAGAAGATATCCCGTAAGTGGTACTGTAACTTTAGTTGTAAACCGTGAAAGCGTAAAACAGTGTTAAGTTCAAATAGGTACTTAATTTTTACTTGTTTGCACAAGTCATTATAGCTACATAGAACGACGACTCGGGAGGCGGGTTGTGCGCACACGAACGAATTATTGTTTCGACCCATATGCTGGATGCTTGGCACCGAAAGTGTTAAGCCGCACTACCTGCCTAGCCCAACTATGTTGGGTTCAGTCTTACCAGATGCAGCTGAATACCAGTATTTTACATGGAGCGACTGCCTATCTGACCTCCACAATCTACTTAGTACCTGGTAATACAATACCCCTTGGTAAGGCTAGTTGTCATACTTTTAGGCCACCGACTACTTATAACGACTGTCAAAGATCTAGCGTCGACGTTTCATAAAATTTGCAAAGATTCGAAAAGGCGAACTTTGTCAGCTCACAATTAAAATGGAAGCTCGCACGCGTTTTGGCGGTCATTGACACAATAAAATGATTAAAACAACACGTTACAAGATGTAAATTACATTTATTGGTATACAACTTGATAATAATATGGATTACCTTTTGTTAGTTATTATTTAACTTCACATAAAGTTGGTGGAGGATCGAAATTTCATGAACTCGCGATAGCGCCAGTTGCAATGTAAATGGCACAACTTCATCAGTAGGTTCACGAGTACTATACATATGTACACACATAACCACTTTTAAAAGTGATTTATTCTAACTGTATTGGTGGTACCAACATAATATTTTGAAACCCTTGCAAATAATAGAAGACCTATTTCACACCTACCTCAAACTCAGAATCCTTTTTCCACGAGATACTCACTCTTGTATTTTGCTAAGTGTATACAAATGAATGCTAGTGACTATACAAAATACGTACAAAAAGTCTTCAAACGTATTCTTTTGAATACGAGTCGTTACATTAGACCACACATCACGAATCATCGTATTTAGAAGTAAGTATAAAGATAAATAAGCTCCACATTCCTGACGGCAGAATTACAGACTTATGTTATGCCCCGTACATATCGACAGATCAACAAATGGCTAAATCAATTAAATTCAAATATACGGAACTTTGCATACTAGTGATTTTAAAGTTGACAAGCAGCACTTTCCTCTGTAGCAAAATATACTTGGTAAACTACAGGTGATTGATTAAACGTGGGCCATACGTTAAGGGAGTGAAGTACTCCTAAATATGAGCAACTTTTAGCATGGGGTTTGTTCTGAAATATGAAAAAACAGCTGTTCCCTACATTTTGCTAGTTATGCGACCATAAACGAATGGAGCAACAGTTTTTTTTTTCGAGATTTTATGGTTGGTCCCTAAGTAAAACTTGTTCATTTTCATGAGTATTACATGCCTTCAAAGTTTTCATATAATGCCACACAGGGTCTCTCTCTACATAACATTATCAGTACCGTTATATATCATTAGTAGTAAAGTTATACATAATTGTGGTGAAAACTGTGGTATTTATTGTTCAAAAGGTTATTTTTACAAAAGATGGTTGTTGAAAACCTCTACGGTTTTCGTAATAAACTATTGCACCGGTTCTGACATCCCTCCCGCACATACGATGAATACATAGCATCAGCAGTAATTATATTACTTATTCCATACTGTTATGGTCAAATTCCGATATATATATAAGTGGTGGTGGGTTTAAAAGACACCTTTGTCTAGGCTTGATGTTATGCTACCATTATTAACCTTTTGAGCGCCATTGTCACATATACGTGACAAGCAAGCGCATTCCCTGTACGCCAACGACACAAATATGTGACCAAAAATGTGAAGCACTATCACACGAAATGAACAATTAAATCATTAATTTTGTATGTTTTTATTTGTATACCTTAAATATTTAATCTCTAGTCTTGTCTCTTTAATAATATTGTATATTGATAAAGTTTTGGAATCCGTGTTCATTTTGTAGGTATTTTTTTTGTATGCGGTGAAATTGTGGCTTGGCGTGGAGGGCACGCGCGTGCGTTTATGCTCTGGCGTTCAAAAGGTTAACAAAACAAATCAATTTTGTTTCAAGCAAACAAGATCCATGAACAACACAATTTAATCGTCCTGAGTTACAGTATCCCAACTCGCAACACTCTCTTTGACCTAATGTATGGAAAATATTATATCGTTGTACATGGATCTTTTGGGGCGTGGCGTTAATAGGAACTAACGCCGCTCTTATTTTTTCACAGACAATTTCACAAACGTTTACTAGCAATTCTAGCTGTCAATATCACTCAGGCGCCAAAAGATCCTTTTAGCACTACTGTGATAGTTCCCTACGTCATGAACCGGCCATGTACCGCCACTACAAGCCAGCGTGGTGGACAGTGGTGGGTCTCAGCGAGCTGCCTAGCTCCTGTTGTATCGGTTGCCCCAGCCGCGTCTGTGGTCGTCTTTGTATTCATCCATGTTGTTCTGCCTCGCTCTTTCTTCGGGATCGTCTTCTTCGACTAGACGCTCCTGGAAAGTACGTTTCATTGTTAAACATAGTGAAAGAAACAACGAGCTTCTGCCTGTTTAACAAAAAACTGGTTCATGATGTCAAAGTCGCTGTAAACACCTGGTTGAGGGACGCAGGGAAACGGAAAGGTGGCAAAGGGGGAGGCCTAAAGGTTATAATTTGGCTCTGTTCGAATGCGGATCTGTCGGTCTCTCACGATGATAGCAGGGCTCCCAAACAATCCAGGAACTCCCAAAAATAATTGTGTAGTCTCGAAACTGTTAGGTACTCCTGGAACACCGAATCAGTCGGGAACTCCCGAAATATGTGAATGTTGGTGAAGGTTTTACCTTTCGTATTTCTTCCTCCTCGTCTGCGTCTTTCTCTGTAGTCTGTATAGTCGTGTGAGGTATTTTTGTAGCGTCGGGGAAGCTGTGGAAAACCAAGCAATTATAGATATAGTTTGGATATGCACTAAAATAGAATCAACGATACATATAACCAGCTTATAAAGTTCCCACCGCTGGGAAACCGGCTTCTTTTCTGTGGGAGGAAGTGGGTCGTAATACACCACACAACCCAACGCGGGTTGGTAGGTCAACAAGCCGCTGGTGATACCTAAATGACGCACTGGGCTGTCAGCCCCTCCAAGTTTGTCACCTTGCAGACTGACTTATTTTATTAAGCACGGCTTGACCTATGTATACACGTATTATGGTACAGATGGGACGATATGGTATGATTCGATAAACTAAATTAATGATTAATCTTCGCTCTCATTACGTCGATAAGCGATAAAGCATAATTATTATTCTCATAAATGGAGTAAAATCCAGGCTTTGTGGGAGTTTTACTAAGTGTTTGTTTTGATAATTATTATTGTCACACCTTTTGCATATGCATTTATTTTTGCGAATGGTGCTAATTTTTGCGCAAATTGACTTAATTCTTTTCACATAACATTTTACTGCATGTAGCTCCGATTCTCCGCTAAGTAACGCCTGATTCCATAACATTATTATTTAGTTATACTCACATGCCATCCCTAACTCGTTGTTCGTAGAACTCCTCGACAGTGAGCGCGGGTATGGCGGGGTAGCCGAGCCCGAACACGGCCTTCTGTACCGCGTCCCGGGCTATTATGACCGGCTTTAGAGGCACGTGGGGACGCTCCTTTGGTTTTGGTGCTGGAAGGGGAATGGAATTCATTGTAGATGTTTAGTAACGGTGACATCACGTTATGCTGAGCTGAACTGAGGCCCTTTTGTCACTGTAGGGCATACGAACTTCTCCGTCGCTATGAATCCCCAAGAAACTTTGTGTTAAAATGAAAATATTTGAACTTTAAAAAAGATTATTCAGTGACCACCTTGCTAAGAGGCACAGTTTGTTTTCTTTTTGTTTTCATTGTTGTACAGTTTCAGTGGTGCTTTTTTGCTCTTATGCCAATAAAAGACTTTCTTTCTTTTTTATCGGATTATGGCGCTGTACATGTTGAACTTCCTGCAAATACTCCATTCGTCAAAATAGAACACGCGGGAAAAGTCATAAGCTTCACCATTGGGCGTGTTTTATTTAAATATGAATAGTCCTGATCATTAACAGCCACAATTAATTCGCCATTATGAAGGGTATCTGCCCATTTGCACAACCTCATAGTCTTTTTATCTCTAAATATTCACATACTCACTTACATCTTTAATTTGTCTTGTAAAAATTCTGTGCAGGTACCAGGACAAAAGAATGTGGTTTCAAGAGATGGTTCGTCATTGTTTGGTTTCTTGGTTGGAGCCAGATGGTCCTGGTTTACCAGAATCAAAATGGGTATGGCCAAATAAACCAAAGTGCAAAAGATGTTCTTAATTTTAAATCTAGGCAACATCTGTTAAGACGGATTTTAGACTTTCTACTTTACCATAGTAATATTCCAATTTAAAAAGCAGAGATTTTAACTTGAACATATGATGATAGAAACAATGACTTTAAAAACTAAACAACCTATCAACCAAATCTAGAATTTTAGGTGGAACCCAGATGCTGACATCAACAAACCACAACTCAAAGATTGTAATAGTTACATGTGCCCTTATGTAGGACGCAAGTGTTCACACTGAGAGCGACCTGACATCATTGGATCATCAATTTACGCAATAAGTATCTTACCTCCAGCATTTTTACGCATATACTCCAGAATGGATTTTTCCTGCTCAATGCTACTGAGTTCCTCAAATGACTGGTTAATGTAGCTCTGCAGCAATTTCAGGAAGTAAGCCCTCTTCGTCTCGTCATCCGATGAGGACTCCATGGCTTTGGAGAGTGTGCTGAGCTGTTCCTTTAGTTCCTGTGTCTCCTTGAACCTTTTGATTTTGGCTTCTCTTGATAGTACCTGGTTTTTGGAATAATGTTACAGACATATTTTTATACTTATTTCATACTTAATTTAATAATTATTTTGACTTATTTTCGAGATTCTCAGATTTGCATACACTTGCCACTAATATTAAGGCAGATGCCAGTTTAAAAAAGAAAATCAAGTTCAAACATTTGACAACAATTGCACATATACAGTGTCAGGATCTTCCAATTGACCACTTTTTGTGATGTGCCATCAAGAGAATATGTCTTATATCTTATCTTATGTAACGTGTTTTTTAAACTGTTACATGCTTTTCATATTTTAGTCGATTTCGGAACGATTTTTATACTGTCTTTTATTGGCTATGGTTGAGTTCGGCAACTGTCATTTTTTGACGTTTCACTTTACGACCTGATTTCGTCATCGAGGCATTTATCTCGCCAAATTAATTTTACAAATCCGGTATAATCACGGATATTTTTAGGCCAAATGATGCCATAATCGCTGCCTTAAACACCCAGGACAAGGTGTTCAGAAGGAGGGATCCTTAATTTCTTCGGTAAGATTTGTTTCTACCAGACCAATATGTGGTCATCATTTTAGGCTGGGTCGTGTTTTAATTCGAATTGATGTTTCAGGATTTCAATATTGGACGATGCTCTAGTGTGATTTTCACCTACTTTGGATTTATCGGTGCACACGGGAAAAGTCATTTATTAACGGAAAAACGGTAAGTTCCTTCTTGGGACGCCATGCTCCCCACGTGTTGAAATTCTAATAGACTTGTGTATTAACCTTTTAAAATTTTGTTACAGCCCTGCTGTGGCGTTTTTCTTCTACTTTTTCTTCTACTTTTTCTTCTACTTTTTCTTCTACTTTTTCTTCTACTTTTTCTTCTACTTTTTCTTCTACTTTTTCTTCTACTTTTTCTTTTTCTTTCGTCTGATTATAATTTTCCATTTCATGGATTCTGGATTCTCTCATCTTCGACGCCGAAATCTTGAGGTCTAATTTAACATTTTTTAGCCAGACATCTGGCCCAAACTTAATTTACTTTCTTCACATAAAGATGCAACAATAATGATAATCTCAAATAAGTAATTTAATATTTAAAGTAAAAGGAAGCTACTGATATATTAAACAGGGTATTAACAAGGGTATTTCAATTGTTTCTATTATCCTAGTTTAGTCACCCCCGGAAGATTAGAGGTCCGACTCTCCGGACTGTTCTATCTGGCAAGTATTTTTTAAATGTAGTGTGCGTTCCCAAGGCGCCCGAAATTCTTTTATTGTTACACATACATCTTTTTTTTATTTTTAATAGGAGAACACACACACACACATTCTTTTTTTGCTCTTGTATGATTTCTTACATTGGATCTTACACTTGATCCCACACACCCCCCGGGTATGTTACACTTATAAGTTAAATACTAATTAAACTTACTAAAGAGGCAATCTTGGCTTGTTCAGTCTGTACTTTCTCAATTGTGTCTGAGCCAGTGTTGCTAGTCTGTGGCACCTCGAGATCTGTCACTCCATAGTCTTTACACCGCTGCAGGAAGTCTCTGCAAAGTTTACAATATTAGGATTAACATAGGCATTCAAAAGAAAATTATTGTTTTGGAAGAGTTAATATGGCTTTTACTTCTGTTGATGAAATGCAGGTTTTTTTAATTGTAATTGCCTATGGGGACGAAGTAGATCAAAGCTGCTGCAAAAGATGAAAGACATGGAGGGAGGCTTTTGCTCATGAGTAGGACAAAAAGTCTAGCAAAAAAACTGGAATACAAACAAGGGGAAGGGACACCGACGCTGAAGTGGTTTCCACATATTCAATACGTCATTCTGAAACTCCATGGAAATTTTCCATTGGTAATATAACAAAATCTGCTGCAATACCGGCACGGTCAAAATGTATGGAAATACATTTTGACCGTGCCGGTATTGCAGTTTTGTAAGAAACAGCTAGCAATCACTGGTTTTTAGATCAAACCTAGAATAGAGAAAACTATCTTTATTCTAGGTAGATTTTAATCTTTTAAACTATTGTCTTACTTGAAATAAATCTCAGCTACATTGACAAGTTCCAAGCGTGGCTGGTTACACAGCTTCAGAGTGAGACTACCAAGCAAGGCTGGTAGTAGCAGGTACTGTAGGGTCTCTGTCGGCAACTCGTCCAGGCTCTCGTTCTTACTGAACATCCCCGTCATGGAGACCAGGTTTGTGGCCTTCTCGAACTTTGCAATCGCTGATTTGACACTCAACTGTAATGATGAAAAGTAATTTTATAATAAGCATACTGGACAGTATTATGAAATAAATATCTAAACTGTTTATTTTACTAACTGTTATTAATTTAAAAATTATGATAGCTTACACTTCCTTAAAACAGAGTTAAAACATTAATTTATATTACACTCGATAACATCACATGACCAATAAATAGCAAAGTGATAATTTACCATTGCTAACCTTATAGTCAAACATCACACAGTATATTATGACATTGATCGGTCAGTACCAATTGACATTGCCAGGAAAATATACTTCAGAGGAAAAACCAACGAAAAGATTGTGATTGTGAGCTTTATTTTTCAAACCTGACTAATTAGTTTTTGTAATAAAATTAATCAATTTTGATAAACACTTATCATGTCCAATGGCACAGTCATGATGCATCATGTATCAGTTTTTATTCAAACATTTGTTTTGATTTTAATAACTTACATTGACAGGGCAGTTTATTGCGATGATTATAATGAAGCTGTGATGAATAATAAAAGAAGCTATATGCAGAGAGCAAGTTTAAGAAGTAATTGGTAAGTAGTTGAAGTAAACCTTTCAAATAGTCCGTCCTGTTTTGTCAGCTGGTTGACGCATTGTCAACAACATTAGATGATTCAATGAACCAAATAGAACTTTCTAGACATTTCTCTCTGCAAGTATTTCTTACATTTTACAATTACAGATCCACTTTACACAATTATAAAAGAAACTTGAAGAATTTAGACTATACAGGTTTAAAATAAATTGAAAGAAGCTCACTTGAACGGCATTGCTGTTCGTAGCCTCGCTGCCTGTTTCTATATTGTCAAATAACTTCATCGCATCGTCGAATATCTTCTTCAAAGGTTCCTCGTCCGTGGACTGGCCTGCATCGCTTAGAGATTTACCAGTTTTATTCATTTTAACATAAATTGAATGTTAATTTTGTTGTAAATCAGTATTTCGCCGTACGCCGTAAAACTTGTTTTTTTTTTATAATGACACTTGACTTGACAGTAATGACAGTTCTTCACCCGACATTCGGTAAGTTGACAGTTCACACATTGATTCGTACCGACCGTAGACAGAGAATCGAGGTAGACAAGTCCTCAGCGTATGCAGTATGAGATAGCAATAGTTCGACATAATACTAGCTATGTGCAACTAATATTGCCATACTTGCATTTTTACCCCATCGTGTGGGTAATCTGGTACTTTATTCTTATGATTGTACGGTCTACTACGTACGAGAATTATAGTTCGACATTCAATTAATTGTCATTAGACTTTCAAGGAGCGGGGTATTTATAACGTTTTGATATGTACTTGATAGGAAATAAAAACTTAAAAACATCAGTTACATGCATTTTGTATGAAACAGCTGATTTTTATTTTCATATTTCAGGTTAGTCTCATAGCAAAACTTTTTCAAGTGCTGTAAGATTATTAGTTAACAGTAGAAAATAAAAACAGGACCCGAGCGAATACTGAATGCAGCCGGGGTAAAAAAAATTAAATATGTTCAGTGGTAAAAATAATTAAGTGCTGGTATCCCCGTCAAGTTATTAACCGACTATAATTAACAAATGACACAAAGTAGTATAGATAACAAACTAACATAAAATGTCTCCCACTTTGGTCGGTTAGTACAAAAATCAAGTTAGGCATTTATCGTATTTTTAGATGAAATTATCAATAAATTTCGCTTAATATTGACACAAAATTGTCTTGAGTACAATATTTCTTTGATTTACTTGCTGTAACAGGTAAAAAATGCTACTTACCGATGAAAGGTTATGTTTGGTTGATTTCGTTCACTACGACTTTTACAGTCATTTATACAGCAATTCACCATCACTAGACACTAAATATTACCTTTTGAAATATCAATAACAGTCACAAATTACACAAAGTATCCGTTTCACAGTTTTTAGTACTTAACGAAAATACTTTGACAACACAGTTTGTTTGCTATCACCAGTGATGGCACACAACAAAAAACCGATACGCAAATAGAGATAAAAGATTTATGCTATGTCCTGCTCACACATACACATTTTGACGAATGTGTCATCTCACCCTTGTAATTATTATTATTCTAAGAGCATGTCTACCTCGATTCTCTGTCTACGGTACCGACCGTAGACAGAGAATCGAGGTAGACAAGTCCTCAGCGTATGCAGTATGAGATAGCGATAGTTCGACATAACTACGTTACAACAGCTATGTGCAATTAATATTGCCATACTTAGATTTTTATCCCATCGTGTGGGTAATCTGGTACTTTATTCTTATGATTGTACGGTCTACTACGTACGAGAATTATAGTACGACATTCAATTAATTGTCATTAGACTTTCAAGGGGCGGGGTATTTATAACGTTTTGATATGTACTTGATAGGAAATAAAAACTTAAAAACATCAGTTTCATGCATTTTGTATGAAACAGCTGATTTTTATTTTCATATTTCAGGTTAGTCTCATAGCAAAACTTTTTCATGTGCTGTAAGATTATTAGTTAGCACTGTTAGCAGTAGAAAATAAAAACAGGACCCGAGCGAATACTGAATGCGGCCGGGGTAAAAAAAAAAATATGTTCAGTGGTAAAAATAATTAAGTGCTGGTATCCCCGTCAAGTTATTAACCGACTATTAACAAATGACACAAAGTAGCATAGATAAAAAACTAACATAAAATGTCTCCCACTTTGGTCGGTTAGTACAAAAATCAAGTTAGGAATTTATCGTATTTTTAGATGAAATTATCAAGACAATTTTGTGTCAATATTAAGCGATATTGACACAAAATTGTCTTGAGTACAATATTTCTTTGATTTACTTCATAGAGTAAAGTAATATAACGGGTATAGAGAGCCCCCTCGCAGATTTTTTTGAAGACCGCTAATGTCAATTGATCGGATAAATAGCGCCATCTATTATCGCCATCCACAAACTTGTGATATATATAGCTATAACTAGCTAGCAGTTACTATATCTATGCATTGGTGCCTATACTTTAGGCTTCCTTACTATTTTACTTGTTTTCAAGTAGATAAACTTTTACTTAATTTTGTTTTCTCTTTATTAACAAAATCATAGTAAAACTTTATCAAATTAAAAACTAACAAATTAGTAAGGAAGCATCAATTTTAACAGGTACACAGGGGATTCATAAAAAAAACAACTTTTCTTTTACAAAATTACTTATTTATTTATTTATCTGGTGTTTATTATTATAAGCCTGCGCTGCTGTTTCAGTTGCATCCTCACCATGGTATATGTGATTTTGTCAAACAAAATCCGGTTAATTGAACGATCGGCGGATTAATTTCACGAAGAAAGGCACAAACATGGGACGAAAATTACAAACAAGCGCAAGCGCAAGGAGTAATCGCCATATTTGTGACAATTTGACAATCATTGCCAGATCAATAATTCACTGTTGTTATTGTAATTATTACGCTGCTTGTTATCTACACAAATATTTGAAAATAGTTATAATACTTGTTAAATAGAATGATTAGGTAATTCAATTATATTTTATTTATTAATTTTGTAGTTACAAATTATATTTGTATCGGTGGTTTCGCCATCTGTAGTGACTTAAAGTAACTAATTGTTTAGGATGGGGATAACAGATGTCGCATTTTGAAAAAAAAAAACCCAAATCTGTCAATGTATGGAACTGTCCTACCCCTGATTTACTTGCTGTAACAGGTAAAAAATGCTACTTCCCGATGAAAGGTTATGTTTGGTTGATTTCGTTCACTACGACTTTTACAGCTATTTATACAGCAATTCACCATCACTAGACACTAAATATTACCTTTTGAAATATCAATAAAGTCACAAATTACACAAAGTATGCGTTTCACAGTCTTTAGTAACGAAAATATTTTGACACCACAGTTTGTTTGCCATCTATGACCAGTGATGGCAAACAACAAAAAACCGATACGCAAATAGAGATAAAAGATTTATGCTATGTCCTGCTCACACATACACATTTTGACGAATGTGTCATCTCACCCTTGTAATTATTATTATTCTAAGAGCATGTCTACCTCGATTCTCTGTCTACGGTACCGACGTTTTTCTTAGTATTGCTAGCTTAAAATGTTATTACAAATCATTATCTTATATTGCAGCACTGCACCGAAGGCATGAAGAGAAACCTTCAAGACCCCGAAGTTTTACATATCGTACAACTTTGAGATCTATCTGGTACAATTTTTGTAGACATATGTAACATTTAACGTTTAGGCAAAAAAATAAAAGGTTAGGTACACTATTTATTTTCAAAACCGTATATTTTTCTATTTCTACAAATAAGTTAGGATATGCGTACAATTCTCCCTAACTGATAAAGCAATACCTAGACCTAGCAGAGTGACGAGGATGCCTCATTCAAAGGGTAGCTTTAGTTATTTGGACTTGGCAAGCAAAGGATCTTGAGGATTGCGATTGAATTGTAATGACTTGTTTTTTTTTTGAGAAATCGAGATTAGATTAATAAATCAGCATCCGCTTCTAGATATTTCTAGTTAACAATTGGCAATATTAAAACTATTGTCTAGTTATGCAGATAAGTCGGTATTACGTAGTCGGCTCAACGACTTGACAAGCCTACGTAATGTCTTGCGGCTAGTGTAATATTTACCACAATTACCACAAAATGCATCTAAATGAAACACGGCACTAGTTATTAACTCACGTTTATTCAACAATTTATTGACGTAACACCTGCTACTGTTGGTGTTTCTGATTAGATAGGCAAATAGCAAGATAGGATAATAATCTACACAGCAAGAAGTTCCACCTACGCCTGTCACAATAATAACAATGAGATACGTAGGTCTAGTAGCCTACTAGTATTAAGTACTGTTCTACTTTTTCTGGGAAATTAATGACAAATATTTGCTCTTATGTAAAGTTATACTACGTCGGAAGGTCAGCGGGTGAGAAATTAACTAGTGGTGTGCCGCATCGACTGTCGGCAACGGGGAACTTAACAATATTTTTACGATGCCTTACAGAATAATTATAGCAACACGCAGAGTAAACATATTAAGTTCCACTAACAACGCCTGCAATAACTTACTTACTTGCTGTAAGTAACTTATTGCAGACGTTATCACTATTATTTATGCTGTACTTCCAGTCTAAGCTATTTCCGTCTATACATTACGGAGGGAAATAGCTGTTGACTTTGTTTGTGGTCAACCAGTCAACTAGGTACTTAGGTACCCGTTTAGGTGCACCGAAGGGCTGTCGCTATCATGCCTACAGTTGTCTACACTTCTGTAACCTAAACGTTTCTATTCAAATCAACGGAGATTAATAAATAACAGACATAATTTCAAGCTCACTTCGCCCGCTCGACTCTTAAAGTTTTCATGGTTCTGAGACTTTTTAACGGTCGACAAAATCATTTCAATAACGCTTTAATAAAGTCTTACAAATCGGAGGAGAGCTGCTAAAATTTGCGAGCTCGCTGCACCTGCTCCTGAATTCTAAAATATGTTGATTATTCTGAAAATCTAACACAGCCGAGGCGGGTGCAAAAAAAAGTCGAGCTCGCTGCACTCGCTTTTGCATTTATTATTAGTTTCTTCTTGTAAAATTCATCATTACCTAAACTTCTACCACTCCACGAAGATTTTTCCCTTTTTTTTTTGTTTCGATGTCCCTTTGCCGATTTTAGGGCGGCCGTGACCTCGATCTATTTTGAGGGCTGGATTCGCGCCTGCGTACCTATAGGTGCGTCATAACATACCTATAAAAACCCTACGTACGTACGTACCACGTACTCGAGATTTCGTTATCCACTTTCAGAATTATTGCAATGTCGATCTAGACCCGAGCAAAAAACCACGCGATAACAAAACATGCATGGGGCCTCGATATGTCAATTAATATATCAAGAGACACGACAAATGGACAACACTAGGCGGTCAAGTATAGCCGGCAGTCTTGCCTCATCAGTACCTATGTTCAGTTGAGGGCTGGTGGTCAACAAGCGCGCACGTTGCACAGCAGCACATGTAAGTCATTGTTCGTATCCACCGGTACGGAAACATAGTGTGACCTCGGCACATAACAATCGTGCACTCAGGGACGTGTGTTTTGTGTTGTTTCCATTTTTAAAATAGAATAATGGTGGAGCCAGTTCCAATTTTGAGTTGAACGTGGTATAAACTTTTTTCTGTTTTCCTAACGCACCCTTATTCCCGTTACATACGCACCTAGCTCTAAGTAATTACTTAATTTAGGTGAATGGTGAATGTGTTCTAGAAGCTGCTTCATTAAGTAGCAAGTTCATTACTCACAGAAGCCCTTATTCATACGTCATTAACGTGTTTAATTGTGCAAATACGTATGGTGCTTACCTCGTCATCAATTGTTTTGTTTACTTCATAGGGTTCACGGCATTTCCTGAATAGTTACCTAGCTATGACGAAATTGCATTCTAATTATTTTGTATGACTATGTGCGCTTAATTAAATAACTGTTGCCAGTAAAATAATATGCATGTATTACTGTGTACCTATCATCGGTTTATTTGCAGAATATGGACCAAATTAGCAGATGCTTGAAATTAGTTTTTTCCAGTGTCTGCTTAAAAGCAGCTAGGTACCAACTTCCAATTCAGATTAAACGTAAATCTCTGTCGAATGATGTGACAGCTTATTAGAAGGTAGATACTCGTGTTGTTCGGATGATGTCGAGGTCAAAGCAATATTTGAAACCGGAAAAGCCTTTTACGCATTCTGTGCGTCGCCATTTTCGCTAGCATTATCATTTATCATTCAAACGCAATTTATTTAGAGATTGCGCGGCACATGCCAAACTCGAGCATTTAATGCTCATATTTTTTGTCTTCTTTTGGACCATCTTCTACCCAACCCTGCAAAAGCAAAGCCAACTATTAAGTGCAATGTACCTACTTCATTTGTTGAAAAGATCCAGGACATGCTACATAATCGTTTCAATCTGGGGGAAGAACTATTTGGGGGTGGCAATAAAATTGCAATCCAGTTAATGAGCAGCATTTTTTCTCCCCTGCAGCCAAGTTATTGCTCTGAATCGATAGAGTAGCTAGAAAGCGAGTGGGTAGGGAGTCGTATAGTATAAATAATATAGTAGCTCCTAATTTTGTAAGAATGGTCAAAAGAAAACCTTACCTTTCCAGAGGCAAAAATTTCAAGCGGGCTACGCTCGCTGTCATCGTTATTTCAAGGCAGGTACCTACTTAGATTGACTTACTTATGTAGCTAAGCTCATCCAAGAATAGCGATTTGATAATGAAGAGAAAGTTTAATCAATTCCTAAACAAGAGAGCGTATAGTTTTGCGTTCTCCCCGAACGGCACAACCGCTGAATACATGATACCTACGTAATGCTTGCAATTCAGCAGAATGAATAACGAGTGAAACATTACGACTTCGCACTATTTTAAACTAGGCCAAGGCAGTTTCATCTTAATCCATTTTATCCATTTACATCTTTCTGTCGTAGGCAAAAGTATCCATTGACCATGCATTTAATTTAATAAGTTTACTTTTAACCCGCATAGTTCAGACTACCGTATCTGAGAAAAAAAGAACTTGGCATCAAAATATTAAACCGATGTGTGATGAAAATTAGTAATGAACCGAAAATTGTAAGTACAACCCGTACTGGTCTAGCGCGATACCTAGGTAGAGAAGTACGTAAACATATTTACTGAGTAATTTAATTCTTCAGTCCACTTGTTATTACATGAGTCATTTCGTATGTTCGAGACTATATCTTATGTTCGTCGCTAAGTTACCTAAGTAATTTAATTTAGCTAACTTAACATAATCAACCACGTCACAAGTTATGAAGCCGGAGTAATCTTCAAGAAATTATTTAATTAAACGTCACAGTTAGATAAAATATATTGCAGATCATAAGAATTGATACTTACCTAAACATAGGTGAAGCTCGTTTCCTGAGACTCTTAGTCTGTAACACTAGCTTGACTAAGAGCCTACCCAGATCCAAATTTCGAAGAATATTACAGCATTGATTGGTCTAACTTTTGTCGATTCTGATCCTAACAATGGCGTATTGGCGATTCTCGCAATTTTTTCACAAACTAAAAATCCATAACGGCCCCGATTCTCATTCAATTCAGCCCTTTGTTAGAATATGATGTCACGCATTATATTGACAGTCCTTTTACGATCAATAACCTGCTTTTATGATTATGTCAACATCGTTAAAATTCTTCTTTAGCAACAAAATTTATTGGGATGTCCTATCTCATTAGTTTTCCTCCGAATCTTTTCCACCTTATATAATTGGAATTACTGCAGGCTGCTGTTACGATTTAAATAGGTAGGCAGTAGCTTTGAGTCACTCCACCTAATTAATTTAATTAAACAGTTTCGTTGTTTAATTAATCGATAATTGCATCGGTCAATTGTTGTTACTAAGATCGAGATCAAAAATTTACTTCACGAAGCGGACCAACGAGGGAGGGTGATATCAGTTTGATCATTGTACGATGAAAGCAATGGAACTTTTTTGTCCACATCATTATGTAACAATAAAAGTAATATATCAGGGCCATCGATCAATTTAAAAGAAGATTATACATGACTAAACTCGTGACCTAACACCATTGTGTCGTTTCTGGAAAATTCTGGCGGGAAACGCGTCGTGCCGCCGCGCGCAGGATGCCGGCCATTACAGCTGTTATTGTCCCGATGACAGTCCTTTGCTATGGCTTACACAATCGTTATTTTAATTCCAATAACGTCTTGAAGAGTTTCGGCCACGAGCGACAATAAATTAATTACAAAACTAGAACGCCCAAAATCGATTAGCGTCGTTTTTCCTCCTAAAAAATATTTTACGTGTCTATCAATCGTGTGATATCTGACAGATTAACAGTAACTCATTTCAGCTGGACTCATGCATCATTCATTATCGACTGTAGTAATCCGTATTTGTTTACTGAACGATAGCAATAACAATTTCGTTTTATGAGGCGACAAATCCATCAGTCACAGATGGTGCACATCGTGGACACTGATTCACATGTCTGCGCGACGTGCCGCGCTTATTATCATTAATCAGCTGTTCCACGATAACTCATCCGTTAATTCCTAACAAAGATGTTTCTGTTCCAGATATGATGGCTACCCAAGTTACAGTTTGAAGTTCACACATCAAAATGGCTCACAGCACGGTACTTGCTTTCTACCTGATCGCGACTGGTTTGACTTACGGTTTCAATGGAGACAGCTTCGAGCTGGAATGTCCGGACGAATGCGACTGCCACTACTTTAGGATCAACTGGGTGACCGACTGCTCTGAGAGCAACCTCACCGAAGTGCCCTACGATGAGCTGAGCCTCAGCGTCTACATCCTCGACCTGAACGGCAATAACATCACAAGTCTGAAGCCCTTTCCTGGAGATATCAAAATGAGAAGACTGCAGATAGCCAACAATCGCCTGACGAGGGTAGATAAAGAGGCTTTCAAGGGATTAGAATATCTGATAGACGTCGATTTATCAGGAAATAACATCAGCTACGTTGACCCCGAAGCCTTCATGTAAGTACCATGTCAAATGCGCATTAAATCGTGTTGTTTTCTTTTGTTAATTAATTCTTTGGAACAAATCGCAGCAATTGTAATTAGTAATCAAATTACAGAATTGACAGTTGCGATGCAAATCCTCAGAAACAAAACACAACAACTTTTGTTGAACGTCCATTGACTCTTTATTATGAAATATCTCAAATAACGTCGTCTACCAAAGCAAAAAGGACAAAGTATCCATATTGATTGCTTATTTGGAAACTGTAATCATTTGCAAACTTTCTATCGCAAACACAAGAATGAAAATTTGTAGTTCTTTTGTATCTTCACGCTCAGTTTCCTTTGTGAATTAACAAATATTATCCAACCAGTAGCAGCCAGCGTTAATACCAATATCCAACTACAGCATTGCTGTGAGCAGGATTAGAATCTATAGATAAACATGAATCAACCTATCCCAAAGTGAACTGGTTTGCGGACTTGATTGACGAATGAAACGACATTACGTGATTATGCGCTCTATATTTTTCTTAAACACTTGCATCAGTACTTAAATTAACACTACAGGTTTACAAATGAGTCACTGTCAGTGCTATAGGTACGGATAGCACGCCTTAATTTGTTTACTGCACTCAGTTATTCTCTGACGGGCCGCCATTGTTTGCGGGACGACTTTGACATTCGTAGGGAGCACAATACGACAATAGATGACAAAATTGTTCAAATTGCTCTTAAACTCGTTATGGTACCAGAAGCGAGACCAATTGCCGCCAGCTCTGATGCCAATATTGGATAATAGTCACACAACGAATGCAAATTGAATTGGCTAGATCACCGTTTACATGTTTACGCTCATTACGAGTGGCAGGGCTCGACAAAAGACCATATCGCCTTCAGGCTCTAATAGATTGGGTCCAACACGTGTAAAACTGAGCGTGTGTAGGTGACGAATCGCTAATTGGCAGTCCAGTTTTATTTTAACGGAGCCTTTTTAAGGTTGTTCTTGGTTCAAGGGAAGAGCCTTTATTAAACTTACCGTTGCCGCTTTTTTTTGACAAAACTGAAATGTACGGAGGATACGTTTTATCAAACAAGTAAATATCAATATCTTGTCTGTTTCAGGGACGCTCGTGGACTACTGAACGTGGAGCTGCAAGACAATCCGTTGACTACCGTTGAAGGACCGTTTCTGGCCTCCTCTACACTGCAATACTTAGATATCAGTTTTTGCAACTTGTCAACAATCAACCCACAGTTCTTCGACAATATCACAACGCTAACGACAGTAGATCTTTCAGGCAACCCTCTCAAATCACTGGAAGCAGGCATGTTCGACGTGCTGACTAGCCTGGAAACGCTAAAGCTCAACGATTGCAAGCTCACTTCCATATCAGAAAACACATTCTCTTCTGCAATAAACATCAAGTATTTAGAGCTATCCGGCAATCAATTGAAAAACACGGATTGGCCCGAGGTCCTCGGGAAGTTGCTCAGATTAGAGTACTTGAACTTGAGGAAATCTGGTCTCACTTCCCTCTCAGAGGATACGTTCTCAAATTGCACCAATTTGGTCACACTCAATTTAGCTGACAACGAATTACGCGACTTAGATGTCGCAGCTACGTTGGGCAACAGCGTCACTCACTTGGAATTATTAGATTTTTCCAACTGTAATATACAGGGCCCGATATCTGGCGAAACATTTACAAATGCAACCAGATTGAAAACTTTGTATCTATCTGGAAATCCGTTGGTTGCAGCAGACTTGCAAGCCGCATTAGAGCCCCTACCTAAACTAGAAAGACTATTCTTGAGTCACTGCGGCCTGCAAGACCTGCCAGACAACTTTAACGTTTTCGATAATTTGCTAGAACTTGACATATCTCACAACCCACTTGAGAATGTTTTCACTAAACTATTGGCACCACTAGAAAAGCTGGAATACCTTAACATGGGATACAGTAATCTTTCCTACATCGGACCAGATACTTTTGCCAAGATGACAGCAATGAAGAGACTAGTACTATCTGGCAATGATTTATTATCTCTAGAAGCAGGACTTTTTGGTAATCTGACGCAGTTAACTACAATAGAAATTGAATTCTGCGGACTGAAAAGACCTCTGAACGGATTGGCATTCTTCAAAAACCTAACATACATGGATTTACGAGAGATTCGACTTGGTGGTAATCCCTTGGTGGTCCCAGCGTCGGGACCTATATTCCCGAAACAATTATCTCAAGTATCAATCCTCGATCTCAGTAACTGCAATATATCGTCTCTGAACGTGGATGCATTCAAGAACACTGAAAATATAACTGACCTCAATCTTGGTGGAAATCGTCTAAGATCTGAGCTGGGAAGTTTATCCTTCTTAGAAAGGTTACATCACTTGGAGAGGATAAACCTCGGCAGCAATAATCTGACAACAATCGACCCTGAGGTATTCACCAACAATCCGAAGTTACATTCACTCAACCTGCTCGACAACCCGTTCGTGTGCGACTGCAAGATCGCTGAGGTGTGGGACTGGGCGAACATGATCAAGGGAGACTTGGATGTACTGGTCGGGGCCAAGAGTGCCGAGAGAGACATAGTAGTTAAAGGAAACAAGAAGAAGAAGAACCTGTACTGTCACTACAATGAAACGCAGCTCCGCAATATGACTACAATGGTCAATAAAACTGTGCCGGGTAGAAGGCCTTTCGCGAAGCCTAGGGAATTAACATTCGCTAATAGGACATGGGCGAAGTACGTGAGGGAGTCAGGATGCGAGCCGGTCGTCAAAATTTTACGACCCGTGGCTTTGGTCGGCGAAAAATTTGATTACCAAAGCAATCAACTTTCAACTGGTGTGATAATTGTGGCTTTGATGGCTTTGAGTCTTGGAGCCGCTACGGTCCTCATGACAATCAAACTGTTCAGGAGAAATAATGGGGTAGAAGCGGACACAGAGACTCACAGGAAAGTCAGATAGCAGCTGAATAGGGCTACTAAGTGTCAGTGTACTACCACCGACAAATTAGTCTTTTAGAATTATATTATAATTTATTTTTGTACTCTCATCTAATCTTATTTAAGATAGACTCTCTAGAAGTAAAAAGTTTTAGTAATGTTTCGAATTTATATGATCACTTATTTATGTTATGTTACTAGTCACATAGCTTCGATTGAGGTCATGATTCTCATGCGGTTTGTGAAGTTATAGCTTATATTAAGTACCTATCAGTATTGAATAAATAAAATACAAATACCTACTTAGTTTTCATTTCAGTGTGTCCCTTTTTATCACCCGGGACAGGGACACCGCATCGCAAGTAGCATTTTCGATTTGTCGTAGTTAAAAGTCAACAAGAATAAAAACTCGTTAAAATAATCTTGGCCAAAAACACAGCCAGAGGTAGGTATATTGAATGCCTTCGCTTCGTGTGGACTGCGGTAGACTAGATGAAGTCTTCACAGGCAATCTTAGAACATTTCTGGCTTCTATCGACAACACATTTCTGTCAATAGAAGTGTTCTAGAAGTCTTGAAGTAACCCTATGCCATGATGCCAGCAATACCT
Source organism: Standfussiana lucernea (assembly GCA_964057025.1). Taxonomy (NCBI): domain Eukaryota; kingdom Metazoa; phylum Arthropoda; class Insecta; order Lepidoptera; family Noctuidae; genus Standfussiana; species Standfussiana lucernea. Next base: position 2,200,069 of record OZ059785.1, read on the forward strand.
TTATTACCATATTCGTACCACAAGGTGTAGAAAATAGGCAAGGTCATTATTAAAACGGTATCCTAAATAATTGTTTTGAAAATTTATTAGTTTCAGTAGTAAAGTTACTATCAGCGGCCAAAGCAATATTTTTGCCTATTTCTTCACGTCTAAGCGTCTGCAACCTGTCAGCGTATAATCGAATATTGCTCAAGAGATGGCTCAAGGTACTTGAATCTCTTTTTTTTGTCAGTTTTCGAAATATCTTAAGTTTTCAATGAAAATATTTTGATGAAACGACGATGTCCGTAGCACGTTCATTTTGTTCTTACCGATTAAACCGAAACAATTATACGAGTTGTTACTGAAAGAACATTTCACAATGCATTTTTTTTCGGTAGCGTTCACTAGGTCACTAAAATAATAGTTTGCAATCATCAATAAACTGTGATCAGAGTTTTGCCGTCTACATAATCTGAACATTTTAATTATGAAAATTGACGCATTATTCTTCAAGAAAGTAGTTCATTCAAATAAATGTGAATTCGCACATTGCGCACGCGTGAGCTTCTCGCTCGGCACCTTGCACTTGCACTTGCGCTCTGTGGCTCTAGTGTTGGCGGTAAAAGTGTTCTCGCGTGCCTGCCGGCTGCCCTATCATCATGTATCGCGTGATCATTGTAATGTTGGTTCCGATCGAGGAAATCAACGCAGGACTGATCAATAGGCCGACACATACTGTAACAACCGGACACGGAAGGAACTAGGATTCAAGAACGTTTTTTTATCGTCATCAATTAATATGATTATTACCGACTGATCTATTTTAACTATGACAGCTGTTTTAACTATTGCTAACCAAGTGAAACAATGCATTTCCTCAGCGATGCAGTCAATAGTCTCCGAATCCGGCTAGCATGCAAAATTGAACTCAGAACTTTTTGCTTTTTCCACGGTTACTGATTTTATAGTAGCAATGTAGTTTTTTTACCGATTGACAACAATTGTCGCAAAAAACTAGCTGGCGTCACGTAATATATTGGTAGATAGCGAAAGTTTAATTACGTAACAATAAAGAAATAGTGCAAGATGTTGTTACAGAACTTATTTGCACTTCAACTCTCTTTAATCTCAGTAAAAAAAAACAGAGTTCAAATATTTTAACAATTTATTAATTTACTATTATAACAACTTAACATTAACAACACAATAAATACTTAAGTATTATCAGCTAGCTGGTGCCCCAGCAGCTGTGCTAGTTTTCTTAATGTACCAGTTTTCTTTGTAAACTTTCTTCCTCATGCCCGGCTTTTCACTTTCGGGTCTATGGTTGCTTGCCATCGCGGCTAGCTCACTATCGAGTAGCTTTGGTATGGATATCGGTTCGAAACCGTACTGAAACTGTGGTTCTACGAAGTTTGTCTTGCTCTTGTACCTTTGGTAGGGTCGCGATGCAAAAGCTGAGTTGTCACGCGGCGCCCCTTTCGAGTAATCATACTCGTATAACTGTTGCTTAGGTTTGTGGTGACCGTAATATGACTTTCCCTTCTCTTCCTTATTAGAGGGAAAATCAAAAGTAGGCGCCACCGTGTACTTGGCGAATTTCGGTTTCTGTTTTTTCTTGTCGTCATCGTCTTCAGCAGCCACGTAATAGTCAGGCTTTTGTTGTTTGTATAACTTGTAATATCCTAGCTTATTCTGATAGCGATCGAGTAAACTTTCTGGCTTGCTAATTGAATAATCGGTGTAGTAGTTTTCCTTCATTTTGTCTCTCGAATCTTTATAGCTCGAGCGCGCTTCTTTAGGGAATTCGTCACCCTCTTCCTGATATTGTTGAAAAGGGGTTTGTTCGATGTTATATTCGACGTGATCCGGAGGAACCCCGTAACTTTCGGGATCGAAGATGTCTTTTTCAGCAGCTTCTAATGCCTCTTTGCTATAGGCAGGAAAACCAATTGCAGCATTTTTGTACGCGTTTTCAAAATCTTCCTCATTGTTTTCTTCCCGGTCAACTACTTCTTCTTTCATTTGTTCTTGGTGCATGTGCCTTTCGTCCGGAGCTTCATCGTGAATGATAATTCGTTTTGATTTCTCATGAACATGATTTGGTATGGCATGCGATTCAGAATGAGGAGGCGAATAATGGTGATGAGATTGTTGAGGTTGTGATTGATGTGATTGTTTCTGCGGAGAAGAGTGATGATGTTGGTGCTGAGCGTGCGACTCCTCGTCCCACTGGGGCGCTTGTTCGTGCGATTTCAAATGTCCCTGCGAGTTCGCATGTTGCACGTGCTGACTGGGGTCTACCTTTATTTGAGCATTGGCGATCAGACGTATATCTTCTTCGTATTCCTTAGTTATAGGCTCAAAATCATAATGTATTGGCTGTTGAGTCGGGGCGGAGTAATATTTCGGTTGATCAGCATGCGATGACTCATCGTGATGTCCGTGACTGGGCCCGTGATGGTGACCTTGTTCTTTGTGTTCTGGTTCGTCATGTTCCTCAGCAGAATGTGCTTTAGGTTGTTCTTTATAATTGTGATGATAGCCTGGATCACCGTCTTCAGAATCACTGTGTGGCGCCCTGTTGTGCACATGTTCTTCCCTATGCTGTTCTTCTGGTTTAAAATTGTATACGAGGTGTTGTGGACCTTGACCATTGCCATGGTAATGAACTGCCTTTATCTGCACCGGCTCTTTGGAACTGCGCGTAAAACTATAAGTAACAGGTTCCTTCTCAGTTTTAGATCCATAGCTGTAATGCACTGGTTCCGACTGAGTCTCCTTGTTGTAACTTATTGTTTTTTCTTTTATTGTTTCCTTGTGTCCAGGCATATTAATTTCATATACGATTTCTGGAACACCATCAAAAGTTTCGTGATGGGTTACTGTCGTTTTCTTAGGAACATCATTCTTCTTTGCATGTTTATTCGAATGTGTCGGTTTTTTCTCTTTCTTTTTATGTGCTTGCTTCTGTGGCTTTTCACTTATATTTCCACTATCATATGACATTGTCTTTTGAACAACAAACTCTTTCTGATAATTTTTGACACCATCTATATTAGCTTGTGGCAATTTTTGATATGTGGCCTGGTTAATTCTAGGCAAGAAATGTTGCACTTGAGGTACGAGAGGATTGGCAAACGTCAAAGGCTCAAGAAGAGTTAAGTCTAATAGAGGGAGAGGTTCACTTTGCACTTTCACTACTGATGTCTTTCCATTGATATCGTTTACGTAAGTGAAGGTTGTCTCTTTGGCAGGAGCTGATTGCAGTTGAGCTTTATCGTTACGTGTGCCATGGGTGTTTCCTCCTTGGTGTTCTGGAGCCTCCTCTCCGCGTTCATAAGAGTGTTCTTGGAACCTTTGGTAGTTCGCTCCTCCGTGACCTTCGTGAGGTTTTTCTTGTTTGCGATGTGACGTCGGTTCGTCATGAGCCTCGTGGGAATTTTCTTGCACTTGTTGGAATTTCGATTCACTATGATCAGAATTAGGTTTTTCTTGAAGACGTTGGAACTTCGCTCCACCGTGGGGCACGGGAGATGACTCTTGACCATTTTGGAACTTTGGTTTCCCAACAATTATTTGAGGTAACTCCTGCTGCCGTTGGAATTTAGGTCCATTTTTGATATTGCTGTATTGCTCATGCGACTGTGTGTTGGAGAACACAGCTTTGTTATTTGTTGACTGTTGCTGGGCTTGCGGAGCTCTAAAACCGAAATTCTGAGCATTTGAAGAAGGCGCCAAACTTTGAACATTCTGAGCATACACTAAGTGTCCGAAGCTGGGAAACTGATTGAGAGGAGTCGGAGCCGGGCTTTGGAGAGCTGGCACTCTGAAGGGCGCACCGAAGAACACCTGTGGAGCAGACTGCTTGAACTGAAAGTTCGGCGAGGCGGCCACTAGGGGCTGAGCCAAATGCTCTGGTAGTTTAGGTTGAAGCGACACATACTGCTGCGGAAATGCGGCTTTGTACGGAGCTTGCTGAGGGGCTTCGAAATATCTGTTCCCGTAGGAATCCATCAAGTATGTGTTGACATTCTGATTCGCTGGCTTCTGCTTCACGGGTGCGACTTGCGAAGCCGCGGTTTTGGGCGCAGCGATGAACTGCGGCCACTGGAACGAGTAAGAGGCGTAGGGCGCGGCGCTGGCGTACACTCCTACAGGAACGTTGCGGTACAAGCGCGGGGCACTCGCTGCACTCTCATTATCTTTGACTGATACACTATGTGTGACCGTCCCTTTATCACCAAGGGCTTGGTTTATCGTCAGCCAGCACACGACCGCTAAAACTGCCTGCGAACAAATAGAAACACATTAAAATTTAATAAAATTGTTAATAAAAGAAAATGGTTGATTAGACGAATCAAGTGCAATTAATTAGTCTAAATGAATTTACCTTTCTCCCCATGTTTGGTGGACGTCGTGTCGAGACGGCGGGAGAGGCACTGCAGCGGCGCGGCGCCCTCCGCACGCTTATATCGCAACGTGCGCAAGCGCAACCGACAATACCACGATCGTCTTTTTGCTAATGCCACTCTATTTTACTCCGTTTTAGGTACAGACACCCGTTACATCATTTTAACACTCTATAGTGCCAAATAAAATAAGCTGAATTGTTATTATTCGTTTACATTTAATTGGAAATGGAAAATAAATAAAGTACTTCCTATGTCCGGATACGTAACATAATAATTATAAACTAATGTTACACGAAAGTCAACAATGGATTTGGGAGTCGCCGAGTCGCCAGTTACGTCAACACAAGTGGGTGATAGATTTGTTGTAATAGCACCCATTCAGTTGCTGAGTGACCGTTTCGGACATGAAACCGCCATAACGCAGCATTCGCAATAGATTAAGGGCATCGGCACAGACTAATTGTCACGCTCGAAACAGGTGTTAATTTGCTGCAACAACAGCGCAACGGAATGTCACAATGGATCAAGGATAGATATCAACCAAATAATCTAAATAGGGAAAATTGTTTTCGGCTATTAATCGGCTCGACTGTTTGCTAAAAGTTGCGGTGTCAAACCAATACAAACGTTTGCGGACCGAATACTGGACAACGGACTTTGGCAGTTAATATGCCTACGATATGAATTGATTGAATGGTAGCCAGAGTAAATACTGTGTGACGTAGGTACTGGAACTGGTTAAAAAAACTTTTTTGCAAAAAAAAAACGACTTCCAAAAAATACACTAAAAGAGGAAAATAACTTTACTTCCGGAAGTCGGTGACTTTTATTTGTTTCATTGATTTTGTTTTTATTCCGGTTTTTTTTTTTGCAAAAAAATAAAAAAAATTCAGCCTTTTTGCATAATTTGTGGTATGATGACATCTCACACAAATTCTTGTCGAGTATTCATTTTCCAGTGTTAGGTACCTACTAAAAGTTATTAGCAGATCCTCCACATAGGTAAATATGGAAAGAAAATGACTGTATTAAAAAAGATAACTCATTAACACCCCAAGCAATGTGAATTCATATGGGACCACCGCGCGAGCTTCCTCTCCAAATGAAAAGGGAATCACGTAAATCGGACCAGTAATCACGGAGTTCATAACTCCGTGATTAGGTACTGGTAACAAACGTTTAGAGAAACAGTCGAATTGAGAACCTTCTCCACGTCACTGTCACACGGTATTTACTTTCCTAACCCACTAGCTTTCTTCGGTGCATGGTCACGGTCATCGCGTAGGAAGCCTAGGCACTGGAAACCCAGTGAAAGTCCACATATCAGCGAGCCAACGGTCATCGGTCAAGCGTGAGCTATATCGAATTCACGGCCAACCGATATGGGTATCGAGCGGCAACGACGGCGTAGCATGGACTTTGCCGCCCGGAGCGGACCAAAAATTCGCAGCCCCCTCTATTCTCGTCATTAAAGTCAAGAAAGGTAGCAAAAGTCAAAAAAGCAATTTTTATAGTACCTACGTCGTGTTTTTGTTTTAAAACCAAATATTTTATACAATTCTCAAAGTAACGATTGCTAATATGTAATTCTAATCTAATAGTTTATATGGTTTGCCGTCCCGAAGCGAGCGAAGCGACCTCAAAAAATTAACATAGCATCATAGCATCGTCGGCTGGAACATGTTTTATTCGGATTTACGGATTTTATTTTAAATAGGTATTCATATGGATGTAGAAGTTTCTTGTCAACTTATGCATAAAAAAATATAAAAGCTTCAGACTTCAGAGATTTAACGAAGCAAGAGCGAGCTCAAAAATTTTAGCACTCCTCCTCGTGTCACCATTCAAACAAATGGCATTTAATTTATTGTTAGTACTCATGCACGAAAGATTTGGAAAAAAATAAGAAATCTTAGCTGCAAGAGCGAGCGAAGCAAGCGAAATGAGCTAGAAAATTTTAGCACCCCGGAAAAGGTTAGATTTTCTTTTTAGCATGAATACAGATTTAAAAAAGGTGGGCGGTAGGCTAGAAGAATATAATTATGAAAAAATATATGAAACAGTTATAGCTGATGTTCTTTTTTTTGGACGACGAAAGATTTCTATGCTAAGGGGTCCAGAATAGAGAAAAGTTTGCGTGCCGCCCTGAGGTAAAGCAAGAGCAGCGGTCGCACTAGGCGCCAGATGGCAAGGGACGCCAAAATGACAATTGTGAGAAACAATTTTCCTATCAATTAAGTAAGAGCCATGATAATCTTATGTTTAAATGATAAAAAGAAAATCTAGCGTCTCCGAGGGATCTTGCATCCTAAAGTATCTTTCTTCAAAATTCTGGAACTCGATCTTGATGCATAAAAAGCGGAACCATATAAGATGCCGCACCACCTAACATATTTGCTAGAGCCGCCACTGCGATGTCCAAGATTAAGACCAATTGATGTCCTAAGCATTCCACGCCTATGGGTCCCCCTATCCATAAGTAAATTAGTATCAGTCTTTAAAAAAAATACGTATATAATAATATACGTAATACAACGAGATAGATCATTACGTAACGTAAAATATGTATGAAGGATTTTCAAACAAAACAATTTATTTTTTTGGTGTTGTTTCTGTTGCCCCCCAAGACGTGATGCCCTAAGCAATTGTTTAATTTGCTTATGGGCTAATCCGGCACTGACTATGTGTGATTACACCGCAAAGAATTGGAATTGGGCTCAGAGGCCCATCACCCATGGGCGGCATAAAAACTCTGACACACGATAAAGAAAGAAGATAAAGAACTGGGACATATCTAACCGATGTACTTGTACTAAATGCTTTCTTGCTGCCTTCTGGGGTGATTGTAAGACTCTTATTCCCCCGATACGTGAAGATATTTCATTAGCTAACATTACAGCATCGACAAAATGCAATTGTTATGAACTGAGACCACAAATTGTACCAACCCACAAACCACAACGTTTTCATATTTTTGTGCTTTTCTTGTTTGCGTACGACGTAACCACTGAATAGATAAATTCAGGAAGGGTTTGTCCATTCAGTGGTTAATCAATTTTAGGTCCGTCTTAAAAAGATAATGCTTAGGCCAGCAGGATTATGCTCGGGTGGTACATCGTCATCTACAAGTACCACACCTTTATTATTCTATATTTGAGCTGTGGTAAGCACATTGTGTTCAGGACACAGTCTGCTTTGTCAACTTAAGCAAAAAATGTTAAAGCGTTAGAAGAATCTATAATGTAGGTAAACGCCTAACAAACTACATAATTTACAGAATATTTTATTCTTCATGCCAGGAGGTGCACACGGGACCAAGGGACTTCGGACTGTTGAATACAAATGCGATATCAGCTAGCGTTTAACAATTAATTACTGTTATCGATGCAATGGCGACAATATCTATTCAATAAGTAATAGTTAAAATAATTAGTACACGTAAAAATGTTGGTAAGGTGCACAAAAGTGTGTAATTAAATATGTATTAGTAGCTATTCACAACCACTCGATTATCTGTCATATCCAATCGATCGACAGTCCTATCGAAAAAGTCCTCTAATCGCTATTCACAAAACCGAAATCGAGTATTCGATTGGATTGTGATTCCATATGAAGAGTTGAAGACATCAATCCTGCCGACAGCTATTTGCTATCGGAAGTGCAATCGAACCAAAAATAAAAGTGCTTTTAACTAATTTAGGCTTTGTCTGAAGTACGTATACGTATTGCATGTAAAGTTTTACTATTGTTTTGACCGCTGCATAAATATTTACACAAGTTTACGTGGTTACATACTTATATAACCCTTTTTTTTCCGGATGGGAAATCATCAAATGACTTCTCCCGCTCTGGGCTGAGCGGGAGAAGTCATGACACTCCCTTGTGTCAGACTTTTACTGACTAAAACCCACCCATGTTCCTTCATCGCCCTTTGTGTTCCGGGGCCGCAATATCTCTTTCGAACAACCCGCAGCACCCGGCAGGCATCGGCCCTTGCGGGCCCCTTCCCTATGCTGACATCTCTTTGAGGCGCGCGTGGAACACGAACGCGCCGTCGACACGGCCTGTCGTCCTAAGACGGCGGGACGGCGAGCTAGCCCATAGCTCACCGTCCACAGGCCCGCGTCTACGGTGGCCGGGGGCCACCACGTGGTCCCCGACGCCCGGTGCGTCTCGCGCGGAGGCTGAGACTTGAGGAGGAACGCTCTCTCTCACGTACCGCCTCCTCCTTTGCTAGCATGACTGCTTCGCAAAAGGAGGTGACGGCTTCCCATTCCGTCTCGCTCCGGACCATGGCTCGAACTAGGGCCGGACGCGAGAGATCGCCGCCGCCGATCGCCGCTATGAGGACACGGCGTTGCTCCGCCCAAGCGGGGCAGACCGCCACCGTATGCTCCACCGTGTCCTCCGGTCGATCCTCGCAGTGGAAACACCCGGGCGTCTCCTCCCGCCTGATTCGGTGCAGGAACCTCCCGAAACAACCGTGTCCGGTGAGGACCTGCGTCAGGCGGAAGGTGAGGACGCCGTGGCGCCTCTCTAGCCACTCCTCAAAGAGGGGACTTATCGCCACTATCGTGGCGTGCCCTGCACGGGGTTGCGACAGTCGCTCTCTCCATGTCACCATGAGATCGGCCCGGAGGTATACTTATATAACCCTTACATATTATTACAATTATTAGTACAAATCTGTGATTTAAATTAATTGGGTAGATGGTGTACCGGCTCTGCCATCCAGGGACAGCGTATCAACAGAAGAAGGAGAAATTGTCTCTTCAACAAATACTACTCCGTGGATGTTATGGCGCGTGGCCATAGTCGGAACTACGACGCCATCTTGTACTATACCATAAACAAGAGTCGTTACGGATCCAATAGTAATCTCCTTGTTAATTGTTTTTTAAATATATTTATAGTTACTCGACAGATATTCAGTCTATTCTACAGTAAAACTTATAGAAATACTCATTTAGAGATCCACATTCATTTTATTTTATTTTCATTCATTCATTTTTATTAGTCTACCATGCCGATCGGAGCTGTGAATAGCGTTTCGCTCGTTCTTCGGTTCAAAAACCAGACAGTCGAAAAAGATTCATAATTATTCGATTCGGTTTCGATTCGATAGTTTGTGAATAGCTATGCAGTACTAGTGTTAGCGTGGTAGCATAGCAACACAGCAGAAGTCAAAACAAACCAACAAACCGCTTTAGTGGTATATATGTTCTGTGAAACAAACATGGCGATTGTTCCTTGGCTGCGAATGTGGTGTCATGTCTTGTGTATAGTTTTTGTAATTATTGTGCTTTTGTTCATAAAATTTGATGAAGTTATCCTCGATGCACCAACCCAGCATTAGGATCGAACCTTGACAGTCGTGAATTTTAGTGGCCAGTGACATTTGGACATTTGCATCCTCGAGTGTTTCGCATTGAGTAATCCGTGAAATTCTGGAACATCTTAAAATGCCAGCCGAAAAACGTAAGCGGTCAGTAAACTTTAGTACAGAAGAAAAAATGCGATTTCTTCGAATTTTACAGTTAAGAGGCCAAGTGATAATAAATAAAGTAAATTCGCACGACTTACACACAAATCGTATGAAGGAAGACGCTTGGACAGAAATAATGGATGAGCTAAATGCAAATGGCGGCATCCAAAGGTAATAATTATTGTTAAAAATCAACAAATTAAAAAAAAAAACATTTGTACTTAAAGTAAATAATGCAAACTCATTTTCGTGCACCTCTTTTCAGAACTAAAGATAATCTCAAAAAGTTGTGGCAAAAAATGAAAACAGAAGTAAGAAGCATCAGCCAAACAAATGGAACTACGGAAGGGGCATCAAGATTTGATGATCCTGCACTAGAAGTGGTAGCAGACATCATTGGCTATGGAAGTTCCTCAGGAGGGTCCACTTATTCAGGACTTGATTCTGTTTATGATGAGTCTCAAATATTGTGTAAGTAAATCATCATTTAAGCAAAGAAAAGTTGGCCACATTGAGCAAGCAGGGTGATCAATGCTCTTGCTTGTGCCTTTTGAAAATGTTCAATATCTCTAAAACTAAATATCAAAATCTTGTTCAAAACAATTTTCGTTGGAAGTTATTTTTTTTAACATTCTACTAACCTTTTCAAAAACAAAGGGAAATATCTCATTATTTTTGAAAAAAATTAGGTTTCCTCTTTAGAAATTAGAAGGGAGCAAATATCTCATCAACCATTGATTTAAAAAAAAAGTGTTTCAGAACCTCAACATCATTTTTATGTAGTTGTCGACAGACACCCTACACAATTATTGTGGGGTTGTGTTTTTTCAACCCCCAATTAAGAAACCCTAAAAAGGCATTTGCACCTTTGTAGGATAGTAATAGGCTGGCAATACAAACCCTGATTATTAGAAACAACATTGTGTATGACCATGTGTATGCAATTTTGGAATACTTGAAAATATCCCTGAACTGACCGAACCTGTATACAAGATTATTTAATAATATTGACAAACCCAAGACCCCTTCATCTACAATGCCAAGGATCTAAATTGTTGGGCAACACTGTTTCAGCCCTTTACACCAAGTTGAACCCTTTTACTGATATCATCAATTTAAAATAGTCCATCTAAGGTTATCATTCATTGTAAAAGTAGTAAAAGTATCAGTCATTTATTGTATACTTTTTCATTAAAATATTTCAGGTATTAAACAAGAAAAAAATCCTGCTAAAAAACGATGGCCTTCTGAAACAAATCAAGGTACTGTACAAATGGAAGAAGAGACGCCAAATAAAACACCGAGAGTTTCATCAAACTACAGGTTTGAAAGTGAACGACTAAGATGCGAACGAGAGAAAAATGCACTAATAGAATTACAAAAGGAACACATGATACAAGAACATGATTTAAAAGTAAAGCAAGCAGATTTAAAAACTAAAATTTTAGAAGCTGTTTTAAAGAAAATACAAGGTAAGTAATGTATTTAGATATATTAAGCGTGCCATAGACTATAGGTAACAGTCCTGCATGAGTATGTGTAGGAAAAACAGTTATTCTATAAAATGAACTCGGTTTTGCATGAAGGCTATGAATGCACATTTAAAACTGTCATACATAACCTGTTGACTATGGCAGGTTTTATAAAATATTGTTACAACTACAGTACTATCACAGTTGTATGTTTATTACGCCTTGTGATTGGGATTGTAGCTTTGTTTCGACAATTCAAAAGTGCCTGTAACTGGCCTACTTAAAATAAATGCTTTGATTTTGGTTATGGCATTTGGCTCACTCCTCACCCTCTATTACATGGAATTTAAAATATAACTAGTGAAACATGGGTGTTTAAAAGCAGGTCATAGATGATTATGCATGTTCAGTTTTGTTGTTGGTGCAAGGTTACGGTCAAACTGTGCAGCAAAGAATGAATGTGTGTAGCAGAAAACTACAGTTATCCTGTCCTGTTTGTGCAACCGAGAGAATATCGAAACAGATATTTTTTGCGCTTGGTTATGCTTGCGCGGTAGTACCGCCGCGGTAGAACTGGCAGGCATAACCAAGCGTGTGTGGCAGGTCGCAGGCATAGCTCTCGTCTCTCAGTTGTTTTCTCTTTTTAGAACAAGTTATAAACCCACTAAAGCAACCATATTGTTGCGTGTTGCCGGTGATGCCATGCTTGCAAATGAGCCAACCGACTCTATGGAACTTAGTTTTGCATGAAGTGCATGAAGGTTTTGTACGCACATTTAAAACCGTGACCTATCGTTAATCGTCTATCTATTCGATACACTGTCTCTCTGTCTAATGTATATCTTGTCTTGGCTATAATTATATCTCCTCTCATAACATTATGTGGCCCACACCATCTGACATAGAGGAAGCCTGTGTCCCAGCGGCGGATCAATAGATGCATGTTATCTGCTGATTCATCATGCTATATTGCTCCTATCGTAAATACCTTTGTTAACAAAGAAAAAAATATTGTTACAGATGAGAAACCAGTGGATGCTGAACTACTAAAGATAGTTTCAACCATGTAATTAAACCGTTTTTTTTTTAAGATCATAACTTTTTTGTGAAATCTTTAGTATAATGGCAACTTATGTTTTTGTTTTTTTTTTTCAGTAGGTAAGCTGAACTACTGAAAAATTGGTATGAGCCAAGTTGCCAAGTGCGGTTATTGCAAGTATTTTCGAGTTCAACCGGCGCCTGAGGTATCATCGCCTAGTGGTTAGTCTAATGCCTAAATAGTAACACTTAAGGCCGACACACAAACGCGGGCGCGTCGCCGCAACGCCATACAAAGTGTCCTACTACCGTACTGTGACGTGAGCATTTACCTGTTCTTGTGATCGTGAACGTTGCTGGTCGTGTCTTGACTTTTCTGCCATGGATCGTAAGAAACTATTGCTCTTTTATTATTATTAAGAAACTACACGAATTTCCAAACATTTTACAGATAAACTGAAGTTGTTGTCAACAAGAGTGACGTCATAACGCTGGAATGAGCGGCGCGTTGCACACCGCAAGTTTCTGCGTTGAGACGCACGGTAACTCCAATTTTGTAGCCACAACGCGTTTACGTGTGTCGGCCCTTAGGCAGATAATTGCGGTATCTTCTAGTGTTCCTAAACCAGAAGCTCTAGCACGAGCGCCCGGTGTAAACGTACAGTAAATACGTCGTTTTTTTTAAAATCTATTATACAATTATCCATTTCGCATTTTAGTTAACAAGCACAGTCAGTGTCATCCATATATATGATTAAACAAGTATTTTTATTTTAAAATCGGCGTATTTACATTATGTTTATACCACGCGCTCGTGCTGGGGTCTCAGATACTCACCTTTTTCTTGTCTTCGCGTCGGGCGAAACAATTAAGTTTAAGTATCTTTCTGAGCTAGTAGCTACTTTACCTTTTAAATATCATGAGCTGCCATCTTCCTAATTGTATCCTCGTTCAGGATTTTTGGCAGCTTTCAGATAATTATTGTGGTTCAGAAGCAGTAGGTACCTTTTTCTGGTATTCATTCATCTACATTATGTACAGTTTGTGAAATTCAAAGCTTAAAAGCTTATGGAAATTATATCATACATAGGTATGACGGCGATGAAAGGTTTATTTTGTTTTTAATAAAAACAAATTGAAACGTCTATTCGTTTATTTATTTACATAGAAAACATATTTAGGAAGTAAAATGATGAATGCTAACGCAACTTAGACTAAGTAAATTAATATAATTATATCTTAGGTATAAAAGTTAAATTCTTATTCTTACACAAAGTAATGGATCAGTTTTCTTTATAAAGTGCTGCATGGTTCTTATGGCGTATGTATAATCGCAACTAATGTCGCCATCTTATTTTTTCAAAACAGTTGTGACCAACGAAAGGTTACGAACGATTTACTAATCAAGATTTATTTGTAAAAAAAATTGCTAATCCTACCGCAGCAGAATTTTTTTCTACAAGTTTAAATTGAAATGACCTAGTGTAACTCCACTATTTCTCGTGTTAGATTAACCATTGAAGAGCTCATGAGTAAGGGTGTCCATTACAAATCGTATCAGACAAACCCTAAAAATTACCTCATGGGCTCAGGATTCATTGCAGAGCTGCAAAATGCTTGAGCATGTTACAAACGCCACAGAGATGAGAATCATCTCTTGGTCGCTATTTTGATTCCTATAATAATGATTTAGTTCTCTATTAATGAAAAAATGCTCGAGCATTTTTCTGTCCTGACCTTAATAAATACAACTGCAGATATTCATAGAGAAGTCTTCCCCACTTTAGAATACAATGCTTTGTCTGTGGATGCTAATTTGTTAATAACTGATGTCACAAAAAGTGGTATCAGCACCTCTGTAGATATTATATTTAATTGATTCAAAAATTATTAAAATAATAAATAAGCAACGTCAACAAATTGTTTTAATTTATAATAGCTAAGCGATACGCATTTTTAGAGATTCTATAAAACCCCCTTTTAATGTTTAAATCATTGTGCCTGTTTTTATTACGAAGGCTGCCTAACCCTTCAACTCTTTGTTGTAGTAATTTCCAGCCTAGCTTGCATTTGATACTGCAATCAATTTAATAAATGTTCCTACAACAATTATATGGTGCATACAAATTAGAGGTAGGTTTGGCCATCTTATTCTTAATTATTACTAACACCAATTCACAGGCCGCGAAAAACATTGGCCAATTTACTAGGGTCAAATAATACATTCTGAGATGGCGATGAAGATGAAAGAATTAAATGAGTACCTACCAAACATTACCCTTCATTGCAGTCGCTAAAAAAAATTGTTACTTATCAGTAAAAGCACTTGTAACAAGACACTTGGAAAAAGCTTATTCATTAACGAATGACGAAGTTAAGTGAGACAACTAGCAAAAAATTGCGAAAATAATGAAGATAAAATATTACAAATAGATGACTAATGTGAGAACGAATGCTGTGATGTACTGTTGCGCTCAAAGGTGCAACTCAACTACGCAGTTAGCGCAACTATGAGCTATCTAGGCAACACCGAACAATTTACGTGCAATTCCATGAATCGGCAAACGTAAGGTAAGACGCCCTCCGGCTCGGTGGCGACTTTCCAGGGTGTTTGAATTGGCGAGAATCGAGTTGAATCGCTTGCGATTGGAGAGGCCTATGCACAGATATAATAAATACAGGAGATATGATTTGTAAACAAATGTATTCGAGTTCAGATGTCGCCGTGTTCTCCCCACTTAATTCACTAACATAAAAGCAAAAACTATAAGAACGGCACACGAGCTCATATTTCTCCCGCACACAAAGCAACACTAATAAACTCACTAATAGAACACAGGCATACATAGGGCGGGGCTTCTACCTGTAGCTACGGACTCAGAATAAACACACATCGCAACTAGTGATGTGAAGAGGTAATCGTAGAAAAAATAGTATCGATGAAATTCAGTTACCTTTAATCTGCCCTTTTTATATATAAAAATATAGTACTATTTTTGCACCTGAATTCGAGGTGGCTAAAAGTGAGACGAACATATCGTGTTATTTTTTGTGGGAAACCAGTTTGGACCTTTTCCTGTCGCATTTATCCACTTTTCTTTTATTTTTGGATACTTCGGATAGCTAAAATGTTAAAATAAAACCAAGGTGTGAATTGTGATGATGATATCAATGATACATGTGTAAGAGTACCGCAATAAATTAAAAACCCATACTTGATTCAATAAAAGATAAGTCGAGTAATCAAGAAATAGTAATGAATTGTATTTTTCAGTAATTAATTATATAATTTTTATCATTAAGTACCTCACATTAGTAAACAACAGCTATAAAGTTCCATGTAACAAAAATAGTCTAATTTTTTACCCTTGTGTAATCATTCGTACTAAGGGATCGTATAAAATATCGACAACCACAAAAGTGACATCACCTCTCTAATTATCTACCTAAAACACACCCGCTTCACGAAACTATCGTGTGAGTGAGAGTATCAGTAAAACACTTATCCATTGCACTATTAGACCAGCCGATTCATTGTTCGATGTGTATTAAGCAAACAATGGTTGTTGTTCCTAATGAAAATAATTGCTTTTGGTACTTTATCGTGTTTCTAGTATCACGAAGTAATGTTTTAATGAATTTAATAAGAAAAACAATCATATTTTAGTATTTACGTGTGAAATGAGATGCCATCTTTCGTATAATTCACAATAGAGGTGTTATTTTTGCAAACAACCTCTGTACAACGCGGCATTTTGTAAAAAATCACAAGCAGTGAAGACGTCGCAAGTTGACATTCGACTAATGGCCGAAACTGGCAACAAGCCTCTTTGCGGCTAGATGCGTTCGCAAGCGCCACGCCTCCTTGCCATATCTCCTGTATTTATTATATCTGTGGGCCTATGTCTAGCAGTGGATTCATGGACTGCTGTAAGCTTATAATGATGGATGCGAGGCAAAATTGTGAGAATTACACAATTTTTGTTACTATTGTCACAGTTCCACATGTGCAAACAACATATCAACACAATATTCGGAAACAACTGAAGACGCTTCGCGCACTGTACTTGAGTTTCATTACACAAAACATTTCAAAAAACAGCACCGGCTGATTACGCACAGATACAAAATTCACACGTAAAACTAATAAATTGTCTGAACAGTATTGTTTCAACAATCACTCTTTGAAAAACTCATAACGATCACGCATACTGAGTAAACTTTTCTCTTACGCCGTGTTTTTTTCGCGACTGCCTCAATTTTAGTTTCTATAGCGGCTTATCGGGCTCATGAATATGTTTACAACTGATTCGCAACCCGTTTGTCGCTTTTGAACTTTCGATGTTAGGAATCTTTTATGCCGACGGCGGTCACAAACTATGTTAATCAGTAAATCTCATACCACATAACAGTCTTGCAACTTCAAACACCCAATCTGTTGAAAACATTCTTAGTGATGGTCAAATTGTTCGCGTTCTTCTCACCTAACCTAGCTTTGACGCCATTTGTAATCGTTTCAGGCATAGACAACCTCCTTTCAGGTTTATTAAAAACCGACGTGAATTTCTGAACTGTTTTCTGAGGAGGTTTGATCACGGTTTTGGGAACTGGTACCTTTTGATTGTTGTTTCGAACGGTCTCTATTTCTTTATATTGGACGTGGCTGGCGAACTTAACAGATTTGGCTTTTGGTACCGCCAATTTTGTTTTAACGCTGACCGGGGTCTCGTCAGCTCTCATAGTTCCAACGGCAATTTTCCTACCACTAGTTTTAGATGTAGTGACTGTGAAAACCTTTTTGGCGATTTCAGGCATGCTCTTGAGGATTCCTTCGTATTTGAGAGCGTCTTTGTCCATAGGAATTGATTGGTCGTCTTCCTGGTGCTCCGCCTTTGAGCCGAGGCGTGCGTAGATGGGTTTGACTGAGGCCTTAGTTGTGCTTATGATTGTTGAGGTTTTCACTGGTTCAGAGTTGCCGAGCCTGGCAAATACAGTCTTGGATGGACCTGGAAAGAAAAGATTTCTAATGAAGTCAAAAAAATTTGATTTGTGGACAGAGATTGGTGGTCTAATCTGCAGTACTTCCTGGATATAGACATGCATAAATAACATGGTATTGTGATGGATACAGTACCTTCTTTGACAGCTGCTTTCTGCTGCGCTGCCGCGAACCGTATGAGACGCGACTTCTTCAAACTGACTTCATCTCTGTCATACAAAATAACAATATTTTTTTATTACAGAGTAGTAAGTAATATGATCTACCAATGGCAGCCGGGACCAACGGTCTCCAAACGCACCTTTGTGCCATAAAAGGCACGATAGACCATAAAGGTATTTCATTAACGGATACCCATCCACGGCAAGCGTTGCTTAACCTTGAAGATCGACCCGTGCAGGTGTTACTGCAGCCACGAGCAGATACGACAGCCAATTACATAATATTCTTTGGCTAATTTGAGGGGTATCCCTCTAAGGCTCTCCCTCACCAGAGTATTCGCCTGTGATATAACAATCCAACATTCGATTTCACATTTCACAGAAAAAACTGATTGTAACAAATTGTATTGTTACAGATTGTTTGTTTTAACAATACAATCCCCTCGCTCAGAGATGTTATGCTCAAATCTGAACAGTTACATTACAGGTAGGTGCTCCCGGCGAGGGAGCGCATTTAGCTCATTTATGCTCCTGCAATTTTCATGATGGTACAAATAAATAGGCTTACGCAGTTTCACGAGACTTCCTCTTGAGCTGCGATGTTGGACTGGTGGACTCTTGCACTTGTGGATTGCGCGTGTAGTGCTCCAATATACGACTAGCAGCTGTGAACACAAGTAATGTTAATGAAACTCGCAAAATTTTTGAGTGAGTACAAATTCAAAATACATTCATCAATTTATATTGTTTGATTGATTTATTTGTTTTAGTTAAAAACAATTATTATTTACAATATCACAAAACTTAAGTAATGTAGCATGTGGTCAGGTGTTGCGAATGGGCAATATATTTAATTTTATTTCCATTTTTTGACACCCAATAGTGTCTTTTAATGGCCAAATTAAAATAAATGGTTTGACTTCAATGTTCTGTAGTGTCTGCTTAACCCTACCGGTTTTATTTTTGTTTGTTTTCTAAACTTGCAATCAGTTTGTAGACTGAGCTGAAGATGGAAAAACATAACATTCCATGTTTTGGATAGCCGCGTAAAAAGGCGTGAATTTATTGAGCTAATTAACTGTGAAGCTTGTAATTTTCTCCACTGCAGGACTACTATACCACTATTCATAGTTTAAAGCAGGGGTATACGAACGTGATAATGGTTGTGATACCGTGGCACGACCAGTGATGGCAGCAACGGGTACTTTAGCTGTAGCCGAAACGGCTGAACTGAGCACCCGGTCGCGGGCCGTACTCTCATGCACCTGCTTGGCGTGCCTGGAAATATATCATAGATTGCTGAGTTAGGTGTTTGCTAATAATCATTAAAAACAAGTGGAGAAATATTAGGAAGAGAAAACAATATTATCAAAACAGATCTGTTTAAACTGGTCAGGAAAGAGCCTTTATGTCTATATCATATAAGCAAACACGTCGTAGATTTCTTTCGCTTCTGACTCGAATAAATGTGTCAAGTGTGTTAATTTGATCAAAACGCCTGGCATTCGTCACTTCCTAGTGCTTAGGCTGAGAAGAAGTGGCGGAACAAACTCCTCAGCAAAAAATGCATTACTTATTATAGAAAATTAAAAAAGACGTCGTTTTAAGCAACTTACTGGAAATTTTTCAAAAACAACAAATCTATTGATGGCAACAGTAATAATGTGAAAAAAGTGATATGTTGGTGTAAAATTTCAATGGAAACTGCAAAAAACGTGGAAACATCAGTGTACCAGGTAATACAAAGGGGAAAAAGATTACTGGTTCCCTCTTTACTGCATTTATTAAACTGCAGAAGTGTTTACTACAAAATAAACTAATATTTTCACCTTAATATAGCAATAACATCTCCCATCCTGGAGATTCCCATGTCCCTCAGATATTCCTTGTTGAGATCCAGCAGCATGTCATTTTGTATGCGGTTCTCAGTAAAAGTGAGTGCGTATGTTGCAGACACATCCGATGGTATGCCCGCAGCTGTGAAGAAACTCACCCACATACCTAGAATTTATAAAAAAAGATTTATTTTTCTGAAAAGCATCATTGCATCAGACAGTAATCCTGGAAGAGTTAGGCAGAGGTGTACCTATCGTACCCCCCATAACACCAGTAAGTCCCATGTAATAGGGGACTTTTTGAAAAGGAATATGTCAAGGAAAACTATGGGCAGCTGTTCTTTCATCCTGATAACTGATAAAATTTTATAAAATATGATCCAAGTATCCATCTTGGTAACTTGGTAGAAGGACATTTGGAGAAAGACCTTTAGTTTATGGCAATATTCCAGTACAAACTTATTTTATGAGGTTCCATGCATGAGATCGAAATCTATGCGTTTTTTATTCACTGTTTCTATATATCGATCACCTTACAGTGAACCATTCTGCAACAATGGTTTGTTCTATGTACCACTACTTTGAAAATACAGTCAAAATCTGTTATAACGACATTGAAGGGACTACTCATATTTGGTCATAAAAACCGAAAGTCGTAACAACCGGTGATGTTTTCGAGGTACAGCTACAGGCTATTTAGTACCTATGATTTTGGTCAAGATAACCGGTATTTTATTCTAAATGATGTCATCGTAAATGGTTTCAACTGTACTTAGCCAACACATTTTTCTGAGAAATATTGATATAACATGGAGACTACCGCAGAGCCTATTTATGACACAATGTTTCAGATCAAATAAATATTTTTATATTTTGTAAGTTCTGTAAAAAGTGTTATGTCCACCAATCGATACTCTTTTTATTATCAAGGAACATTGGCAAGTTTGCTTGTTTTTACATAGTGGTTATTTTAATACAGCCCAAGTAGTCAATTAAAACGAAATAAAAAGAGTATAATAACTTTTTGATGTTTCTGTCTAGAAATGTTGAACAGTTAATAATTATTTAATTTATGTCATTCATTTGATTGCAAAAAAAAAACTGAATGAGAACATCTATCAATGGTAATGGTCGTTTCACAATCATGTATTTGGGGATTTACCAACCCACATAGAATTAAGATTGATGTTAGGATTTTCTATCGATGCAATAATACAATTAAATATGGTCATTGTAATTTATGAGGCATGGTAACTACCGAGGTTTAAAATCGAATTAAGAATACCATAGGTATGTTATATAAACAAAACAAGCCTTTTTTGAACAAATACCAGTTTTTCTGCCAAAATACCACGATTTTTCATGGAGGCATAACCTTGGAGAATATTTTTGGAATCTACAGACTACAGCTGATTTTAATAACTACCGAAGATTTTAATTGATCTAAGAAAACGTAGGCCACGTACCAGTCAAATTTGAATCCATTTTTAAGGGCGCCGTACAGTGATATTAAATATCAAATTACAGATTTTTGGGACACCGACACAAACAGGATCTAGCTAAACAAAAACCATAGACCATTTGACATATTTTCTAAACCAATCTACCACAGACTTACTACACATGCAAGTGATTAGTTTTGGTATGGATGATGGTATCAAATTGATCATAAATCAAACAAACCTACACGAAAAATACGCGCTTTTGGACGCGGAGTTGCGGACACCAGCCCGTTATACAATACAACCCAGACGAAATACAATACTTTTCACATTCTAACTTTTCTATTGAAGGGCAATGATCATACTTTTCAAACATAAAAATGCGTGAACCAATCTTAATTTCCCAGCACTGCGAGTAATTCACATAAAATGGTTAAAATATATTATAATATAGTGGTCCATCGGTGTCGTGAACAGGGTTCAAGCTACCTGTGGTTAGAGCTCCTGGCAGGAAACTCCTCACCATGCGACTATATCGAGGAGAACTGCCTTTTGAATCAGGTGCTTGATCCAAATATAACTGTGGTTGAATTAATATTCAAATGATCTAATGTAGAACGGAAAAGCATCAACAACCATTTTATTTTTGACCCCCGCTTTATTGGTATATATAATACACAGAACATATTATGTTCTGTGTTTTTGACACTGACACTTCACTTAACTTCTTGACGCAACCAAGCTTTTTCACTAGCTGTTTGTCAAAATGAAATAAAACCAAAAAAATTGTCGGCCTTTTCTACTTTTCATACGATTTTGAAGACTAATGGTATTTACAGTTAGATATTTGGCCCGTAGTATATTTTCACCAGCTAATTTTAAACTTGTTCATAGAGGTAAGTCGATTTAGCCCGTAGTTTATTTTCACCAGCTAGAGATAAGTCGAATATTCAAACTCCGATCCCTAAAACTACGCGCCTTGCTTTTTTCTTTAAAAATAACCTCTTGTGAAGAGGAATGAATTTTCTTGAATTCTTCTTTTTAGTTCAAAGTATCATCGTGTGTAACTGCAGTGGAAAGATGTCGGCAGAATTAGACGCTGTGCCTAAGGTGGACATAGACCCTAGTGGAGTATTCAAGTACATATTGATGAATGTGTATGACAAGAAAAAAGCTAATGTTGAACCGATTGTCATTGTTCGTGGCTACAAGCATTGCAACTACCACTCAGATATTTATGATGAGG
Source organism: Standfussiana lucernea (assembly GCA_964057025.1). Classification (NCBI taxonomy): domain Eukaryota; kingdom Metazoa; phylum Arthropoda; class Insecta; order Lepidoptera; family Noctuidae; genus Standfussiana; species Standfussiana lucernea. Next base: position 2,222,144 of record OZ059785.1, read on the forward strand.
TGAGAATTTAATGATAATTAAGAAAGAGCTTTTTAATAATTATGTTGATGAATGGAGAGGGGACAGAAAAAGATGGATACAAGATTGTGTGAGGAATGATATGAAAGCAAAGAGAGAGAATAATTTAGTGGTGCCTGATAGGGGAGAATGGAACAAGGAAAAATGTTGCACAAGTGCATTGGTAAAGGTTAGGAAGATGATTGTGGCCCATTTGAAGTTTAAGTTAACCAAGCTACACTTGAAAGGTTACCAGAACTCACATCTTATATTGTGTTTAATAAATTATGTTGTAATTTCAGGTTCAGGAAAGACTCCGGCCATTAGACTGTGAGCCTCTCGGAGGAGGTAGAATATCTCATGATTGTGAAAATAAAAAGATGCATATCTATGGCTATTCTCAGGGTTATGGCAAGGCAGACCACGAACTTACTGCCAAATTGATCAAGAAAGCCTTCCCGGGCTACAGTATCACTGTCAGTGATGAGGGATATTAAAATGTACTGATTGTTTATACAAAATGCTATGGTTTATTACAATCCTTCCATAGTTATTTTACCTTGTTACTTTGTATCACTGTCAACATTAAAGTGATCTTTATACTCCTAACTTTAAGGTTGCTGTTGGATTGCTGCTGTCAGAGGTATAACTGGAAGAGGACTGTATGCTTTACAGCTGTGAAATAAATGAGTTCGAATAAATACTGTTTTTTAATGCTTGTATGACACCTCTGCTTTACATTTGTGGAGGATTTGCAATGCTCAATATTGATAAGCATTGGATAAATGTTGATTTTTTGACTTGGTGATGGCAATTGTTGGGCAGATTAACTATGGCACTGAAACTAGCAAAATCCATGTAAGAAGTAACTCAGGTCTGTCAGTTATGCGGGCCTGTGGTCGGTGAGCTATGGGCTAGCTCGCCGTCCCTCCGTCTTAGGACGACAGGCCGTGTCGACGGCGCGTTCGTGTTCCACGCGCGCCTCAAAGAGCTGTCAGCATAGGGAAGGGGCCCGCAAGGGCCGATGCCTGCCGGGTGCTGCGGGTTGTTCGAAAGAGATACCGCGGCCCCGGAACACAAAGGGCGATGAAGGAACATGGGAGGGTTTTAGTCAGTAAAAGTCTGACACTCACTCCCGCTCAGCCCAGAGCGGGAGAAGTCATTTGATGATTTCCCATACGGAAAAAAAAAAGGTCTGTCAGTTATCATTTCAATAATTAAGAGTCAAGGGGTTAAGTAGCCCAACAGTTTTGTAGGGTTGTTATTTGCGTGTTGAATTAATTATTATTGATATGAATCAGTTCACTGCTTTCCCAATGGTATTCAAGTAATACATAATAGATATTTAGCAAAATAAAAGCTAGCACCCGACAGGAACCCTGTAAGAGGACAAAGAAACTTTGTAGTTAAGTAAAATAGTGTTACGAGCTGGGTATGGGATAAATTAATTACTACCAATCAGACAATTTAATAACTTTATTAAACACAAAACACTTAAATCTTAATCACAAGTACACTACTGATCACTATTCGCTTGGATATCGCACTTCTAGTTCACTTCGATTCGCTCCGTTGTATCGCCTGAATCAGACTACTCATGTGTGTCGGCGCTTGTGCTTTTTATACTACCCCATTATTCACGAACATTCCGGCGATGTGTAGAATGGTTCGATAAAAACATCAACAAAAAAACATTACCAAGTAGTAGGCAAAAAATAATAACCTACTTGTACCGAATAAAGAAGTAGGTACTTTATGCCCTCGGCGCACGGTCGAAATTACAATGACAATTCCCAATATTTTTTATAAGTAGTCACCTACTTAACCTTGAACCAATAACAATGGCACGCTTCTCGAAGCCTTTAGCGCAAACACACCGAATCACGTCCTTTCTCGAAAGATCACGTACGTACGACGTAACACTGCCCCCTCCTTAGACATGCTCGTCCCGAGCATCATTAGCCCCGTAGTATCGGGCCAATCGGTCTACATGAACAATCTTAGGCGCACCTCGTAGACCCTTCTGTATTCGGTAGGTGACATCGTTGATCCTAGTCACGACTCGGTATGGTCCATCCCATTTTGCTTGCAATTTCGGAGACCTCCCCTTGCTCCGCACTGGGTTATGTAACCACACCAGTGAACCCTCGTCGAAAGCCCTACTGTTTGCCTTGCGGTCATAACGGGTCTTCATCTTCTCAGACATCTGTTGGCCGGATTGTCGGATATGCTCATAAACATCATTCAGCTTGTTACGCAAATCATGTGCGTAATCTGTTACACTACGTGGAGCATCAGGGGGAGTTCCAGTGATTAAATCTGCAGGCAACCGTAATTCCCTTCCAAAGTTCGCGAATGCTGGCGTCACAGTCGTACTTTCGTGGACTGCGCTGCGGTAGGACAGTAGAAACGGCTGTATGTGCTTGTCCCAATCCCTTTGCCTGCTTTCCACGACTTTTGCCAGATATCTTTCCAACGTTTGGTTGAATCGTTCCACCATTCCATCAGATTGTGGGTGGTAAGAGGTGGTTCTGGTTTTGTAGGTACCCATCAATCGACAAGTTTCCTGAAATACTTGCGATTCAAAATTCCTTCCTTGATCGCTGTGTATTTCTAAGGGTACTCCAAAACGACAGAAAACTTCCTGAACTAATTTATCTGCGACAGTTGTAGCCTCTTGATTAGGAATGGCGAAGACTTCTGGCCACTTTGTGAAGTAATCCATGACCACCAGGAAGTACTTGTTTCCGCTCTCACTTTCTGGAAATGGTCCCGCAACGTCTAGTGCTATCCGTTCCCAAGGGGCTCCAACGTTGTACACTTTTAATGCACCTCGGCTGCGTGTGTGGGGTCCTTTCACGGCCGCACAACTGGTACATTTGCGACACCAGTCCTCCACATCATCTCGACAGTGGATCCAGTAAAAGCGTTCTCGAATTTTTAGTAGAGTCCTTTTTACCCCCATATGTCCTCCTGAACATCCATCATGGTAGAGCCGTAGAACATCTGGTACCTTAGCTTTAGGGACAACCATTTGTAGATGACAGCTGTCCCCTCGAGCGTTTTCCCATTTACGGCACAAGACTCCATCCTGGATCACCAAGCTGTTCCATTGCGCCCAATAACTCTTCGTGATGGAACTCATCGCAGCCACATCACTCCACTTAGGTTTAGGAGCACCAGCTTTGATCCACTCGAAGATCGGTTTGATGTCCGAGTCATTTTGCTGAGCCTGCTGTAGGGTTTCCTTCCATTCATCGCTGAGATCTGTTCTAAGCATCCTCACGGACACTACTTCCTTAGTCTCTTGCCTGGCACAGTGCTTACAGTCTTCAGGACAAGGTCTTCTTGACAAGGCGTCTGCGTTACCGTGAGTTCTCCCACTGCGCTGGGCAGTCATGCATGGCATTTCAGCCGCTTTTCCCTCATGGGGTTGACCTTCTCTCATTGTGCTTCGGTTTTTACAGTTTGACCGAAGATGACCCCTTTCTCCACAAGTGTAGCACCTAGGGCTGTACCGTTGCGGAAGCTGGCGTACAGGTGATGCCACAACTTGCTTTGGACTGCTAGACCAAAGATGATCCCTTTCTCTACCAGTGTAGCACCTAAGACTGTACCCTTGCGGCCGGTCGCGTACAGGAGATGCTACAACCTCTCTGACGCGGTGCGTTCGGTGGTCCTGCCTCACTGCCTCTACTTCTAAGGCATGGGCCAAGGCGTCTTTCAGCGCCTCATGATGCCCAAGTCTCACAGCGGCTCTAACTTCTAGGTCGCGTATTCCATCAACGAACGCTTGTACCAGGTTCCCATCGATAAGTGCAGGGGCAGACTGGTATGCTTTCCGAACCAGCTTTTCAACTTCGAGGGCCCACTGCTGTAGATTCTCGCCACTACGTTGAACACGATCTTTCAACTTAGCACGAAATACGTGCTCCAGGTGCGCGTCACCGTATCTGGACTCTAACGCCTCCAGCAGCTGCTCGTAGGTTACATTCTTGCCGAGCGCCTCCAGAATATTAAGGGCCTGGTTTCGGAGGGCCAAGGTGAGCGCGGTCATGGCTTGCGGTTTTGTCCATCCATTCGCCTTTATAACGGCCTCAAATTGAATTTTATAAGCCGACCACGAAGATGTGCCATCGAATGGAGGCACCTTAAAGCCCCGCGCTGAAGGTGCAGCAACTACTGAAGCTACAGTCAAGTCTCCAGTCTTCAGTTCCCCCAAAGCCTTCTTCACCCCAGCGATCTGAACTTCGGCTTCTGAGAGGCGATTCTCGTGCTGCTGTACCTGATCCTTCATCACCTTTAGGTCTTTGCCAAAAGTTGCATGAAGATCCTTTATGAGGAGCATCTGCTCGTCTTGGCGGCGGACTTGCTCCTCTTTGTCTCGCTGCAACTGCTCTTCCAACCGGCGAGCCTGCTCTTCTTGACGGCGAGCCTGCTCTTCTTGACGGCGAGCCTGCTCCTGTAGCAGCGCCATTAAAGCTGACAAGTCTGGCGCCATTGATGCTGTAGAAACTGCGGATGGGCCAGCGACTGGCACTGACGTAGGCTGGACACCACCCGGTGTCTGTGTTGGGGAATCTCCAAACCGCCTTTGGTCCATGTCCTGCTGTCGCTGACTCCTGGTACGGATACCGTCCGTGTCGTCCTTCGGTAGAATTGGCATAATTTATCCCTCACTTCTGACACCAAATTGTTACGAGCTGGGTATGGGATAAATTAATTACTACCAATCAGACAATTTAATAACTTTATTAAACACAAAACACTTAAATCTTAATCACAAGTACACTACTGATCACTATTCGCTTGGATATCGCACTTCTAGTTCACTTCGATTCGCTCCGTTGTATCGCCTGAATCAGACTACTCATGTGTGTCGGCGCTTGTGCTTTTTATACTACCCCATTATTCACGAACATTCCGGCGATGTGTAGAATGGTTCGATAAAAACATCAACAAAAAAAACATTACCAAGTAGTAGGCAAAAAATAATAACCTACTTGTACCGAATAAAGAAGTAGGTACTTTATGCCCTCGGCGCACGGTCGAAATTACAATGACAATTCCCAATATTTTTTATAAGTAGTCACCTACTTAACCTTGAACCAATAACAATGGCACGCTTCTCGAAGCCTTTAGCGCAAACACACCGAATCACGTCCTTTCTCGAAAGATCACGTACGTACGACGTAACAATAGTTTACATTAAAATCTATAGCTATACAATAATTTAAACCTTATTTATTTCACACAATTGAAGATTACTAACATTACCCATCCTTTAAAATAGTCTATCCATGTGGCCGCTCTGATAGGTGTCCAAAGCCTATCCAAACTACGTTTACCGGGACGTACAAAACAGCCTGACGCTGACATTGTGACATTGGACGTAAGACCAGACAATATGGTCAAAAGACTATAGCCTTCCCTTCGGGTTTAAATAAAAAAAAATGAAACTGACATTGTTATGTCAAATGTGCGAAATGTCATGAAGTCTTGTGATGGGGTGCGTGTTTTTGTCGTAAAATATTAATGAAAAATGGCAAATTTTACAACAGACGGCAAGTTATGCATTGAACGTGAACTAGAAATCAGTAACACTGAAAAACAGTACGATGATTTAATAACACGGTTCGATATTAGCGAAACATGTCAATGGATAACCGACAATGAATTCCAAAAGGTAAACATCATTTTCGCACGTTTGCCAAGTGTATATTTGTTGATTAGTTTAACAAGTTCGTTTTCAAACAGGTTTGCCTTCAATTTCCTGATGAATTGCTTGGTGTGAGTGCAAAAATTTACGAGGAAATCAAAAAGAGAGTCGAGGTTGATTTGTACATACTAGGCGACACTACCTACGCCAGGTAGGCGGGTTTATCATTGTTTTTTTATTATAATTATGAGACTAGTGTTAATGCTTGCCATAAACAATTGACCTTGAGATTATACAATAAAAATAAAAGGTAAAAAAAGTAATGAGTCATTATATTGCAAGTCAAATATAATTATTATAAAAGTTCTTTCATAAAATTCTTTGTCCCTACTACAGTTGTTGCGTGGACTCAGTTGCTGCAATGCATGTGCAAGGAAATGCTATTGTACATTATGGTCACACTTGCTTCTCAAAGACAAACATAGCGGTATTCACTGTGCTACCCAAAGGACATTTGAATGTGGAGGAAATTATGACGCTATTACATGACAACTTTAATTCTGACAACAATGTCAAACTATGCCTTTTTTACGATGCAGAGTTTGAACATTGCAAAGGTAAAACTTTCAAAATAAAAATATAACATCACATTGCATGGCCTCAAAAAGTGTCAAAAAGTCAAAAAGTGTAAACAAAAAACCATGGGTAAACCTAAGCACACAAAAAACTTTAAATGCGTACATCTCAAGACTGCTATTTTTGTGTTACAACAGTTTTTTTGAGGACATACAACATGTGTTACATGTGTATATTCTGAAGGCCTGCATAAAATATACCCACACTTAACATGTTGTTTAGTATACCTAATACAAAAAAATCAAGGTAAAATGCATGGTAATGATAACAGACAAAATGTGCTGAAAAAATAATACAAGAAAATACCCCCTTTCTGAAATCAGAGTTGCCACATTCCATTATAATAAGAAACCACGTGGCTTCCAGGTAGCAAGATAGAAAATGTAAGAAAAATAAGCCTAATTAATCAATAAAGGTGCAATAAGGTATAATAAAGGTGTAATTTATTTTGTTTTTTAGATTCACTTTCACAACTCTGGTTTCAATACTACCCACGCAGCTACATATCCTATGTGGAAATAGAAGACAAACCCAACAGGTTCCTGGGTAGGGTGGTGAGGAACAAGCAAGGGGAAGATTTTCCTCTGGAAGTGCTCAAGGATTGCATCTGTATCCATGTCGGGTCAAGGGGACAAACCCTGTTCAATTACACCATATCTATTGCAGGTAAAATAACAAATGTTTCAATGCTTATCAATATTTTCCATATTGCTGTGTATTGTGTATTAGATGTAATGATGATGAAATTCCTTGAAAGCCACTCACTTTTAGCATAAAATGTTGGAATATTACAAATGTAAGTAACATTAACTCACAGCTTTTTCTCATGGGGTTAAACAGAAATGGAACTCGGAAGATTAATGATATTATTTTATATTGCAATTGCAAGCAGTTAATTTTTATGAATTTGTCAACAGCTTCAGGGTGGTACTCTCTGGACCCAAACACAAGTAAAGTAGAGCGTTTAGAAGAAACTATCTGGTTCAAACGCAGAAGGTTCCTGGTAGAAAAGTGCAAGGATGCCAATGTTGTGGGTATTCTTATCTGCAAGCTGGCAGGAGATCAGACCCAGGACATCATCACTAGGATGAAGCAGCTGTGCAAAGTCAATGGGAAGAAGAGCTACATTGTGTCTGTGGGAAAGCCGAATGTTCCAAAATTGGCCAATTTTCCTGAAGTAAGTTGATATTGAAAACAAATTAATTTGAAAGCGCCTATTATATAGGTAAAACCTGTGTTATAACGACTATAACACAGGTTTTACTTAGCATGGGGGTCATTGATCATTTATTTGCTATTTGTACTTTTAAATTAAGTTACACCCTGTTATCTGTGTACTTTTTATGTCAAATAAAATATTCTTATTCTTATAGCACAAATAACAAGGAGAGGCCTATACCGAGCAGAGAGTGTGTATGGATGATGATGATGTAGTTGATGATGAGGTTGTAATGTACTGAGTTTGTTTATAAGACTCATCCATAATTTCCTTTGCAGATTGACATCTATGTAATGATAGCATGCCCAGAAAATGACCTGTACAGTGCCCGAGACTTCTACAGACCCATTGTGTACCCATTTGAACTGGAAGTAGCTCTGAACTCAAAAAGAGAGCCATACTTCACCACACATGTCACTGACTACAACCAACTACTTGCAGGGCGGTCACACCACTGTGATATTGACCATGTCAAGGAAGCCACAGATGTTAGTCTAATCACAGGGAAGATAAGGGAGACTAAAGTAGACGCCCATGAGGGTAGCAGCACTGACTTGGTAGAAAAACAAAACTGGGCCCTTGAGAGCATAGGACAGAACCTCCAAGACCGGTCCTGGAGAGGTCTAGAACAAAAACTAGGCGAAACAGAAGTAAAGATGGCTGAGGAAGGCCGCAAGGGTATAGCTATACAGTACAGTGATGAACCAGAATGAATTTAGGATTTTATATTTCGTATTTACAATGACTTTGTTATTCTAGTACAAATCACTTGTCCTACTAAGTAAGACTGCATTTTTTTACAAATAAATTAGCAAATTATTTGATAAGACATTGTTTCTTTAGCAAAAACAACACGAGATTGAATCATGTATCTTTTCTAATCATGGTATTAACAAGATCAACTACTGCAAAGAGCAAATACAATAAAACAAAGATATTAAATCACTTGACCGTCACTGGAAGCTTTATTATGAGATGGCATTTCCGTTTCCGTCGATTTCCTACCAGTTTTCGTACTTTTATGCCCTCCATACTTCCGGCTCAGTGGCGCCACCTGGTGGTTGCGGGCAGTTTTGAGCTTTCGTAAAAGGTGTCACGCCATTTTAGTTCATTGGCTTTTTATATTCCGTCGAAGCAACTTGTGCGCAGTGTCCCCGTCAGCGACAGTTGCATACCACGTAAAAAGTGAATATTAAAGTGAATAAATAGTAAAGTGTCCTTCATAGAGGATAAATCTTGAACCGTAAGTACCCTCGTGTAGAGGTAACACTTTTATAAAATTCGTACGTGATCAAAGTTCCTAACGGTTTTTCGTTCGGATCACTACTGTTATTTTTTGCTTTTGAATATTTTCCAGTAAATTTTCGTATCTAATATTTACATCGTAACTGTGTAAAGTGTTATAGATCCATAAGATCTAACGTAATTCGGTTGTTGTGATGGAGAATAATAACCAAAGCTCCGACACCCAGCCGCCGGCTGTGGCGGGTCCGAGTGGAGTGGGTCGCAAGCGAGACCGGAGTAGCAGCAGCAGCAGCAGCAATAGTGCTACTAGTGTTAGTTCTTCAAGTGTTAGTTCGGCTACTCCAGACGGCAAACAAGCGCGGTCCCGCCACCACCGCCGCCGCCGCCATAAGAAAAAGAAACGTGCTCGACGTTCCAGTCGCATGATGGATAAGCTTTTTAAGGAAATGGGTGAGCTACGCAAACAAATTAATACTACAAGTAATTTTGATACAGCTTGTTATGATAACGCTTCTGTATGTTCTGGAATTAGTGGTCAACTTTATGAACAAATTAGTGACGAGGATTGTCCTAATCAAGGACACCAAAGTGCAATTAATTTTGATTTCACTTTTGATATTAATACTAAGCTTAAAGAACCATTAGTTCCAAAAACTCCCGAGAGTTTTTTGAAGAAGTTGGTAGATATCCAGCGTTTTGGTAGTACTTCTTGGTCAGAAGTGAGATATGCCGATACACAAAAACTATATAATCATACTCCTGGCTTTATAGACCTGGAAGCAAACGAGGAGGTAAAAGCATATGACACCTTACGTCATCTGATACATGCTGACAAATCCTACGCAGCCTTAACCTACTGCATATTAAAACAAAGAGAATCACTGCAGGAAGGTATTCGTAATCTTCTCTCATGGGCCAAAAATTCAGAATGTATCAATTTTGATAATTTAAATGGGAAGATCGATGAATTATTTCAGAATGGCGAATTTCATAAAATATCCTCAGATCTTTTGCAATTAGCTTGCGGCCATAGAGCTGAAACTATAGAAATGCGTAGAGAAATTATAACTAGTCAAGTTAGAGACCCACTAGTGAAAGCATTTCTGAATAAAATACCTCCTTCAAGTACCAACATATTTAATGCCGAGCCCTTTACGTCTACTCTAGAGAAGGCTGGCGGTGTTCGTAAAGCTTTTTGGCCCCCAAAAACTGAAGGGTCCTCACAAAAGCCTTACCAAACTAGTACTCGCCCCTCGCGGGGGCAAGGCGCACGGAAACCGACAGTTCCATCGCGTGGAACTCGATTTAACGAACCAGGATCGCATGTGCATACCTGTCATAACCCACCCTCGCGGGGTGAACACCATGCTCAGTGCCAACATACACATTACTCTTCCAGAGGTAACTCCTCGAATAATCAAGGTAATCACTTGAATACTAGAAGTTCATTTCGAAATCGAGGCTCGCGGCCCGAACGTGGAAGTACACGAGGACGTGCAAACTCCTCAAATAGTTCCAGGGGAAAAAGGTATAGGCAATGACATGACACCGTTTCGGGCGGGTCGGTTGATACACTACCAATCACAATGGGCGGAAATGGGAGCAACAGAAATATTACTAAAATTAATTCAAGGGTATCGCATACCTTTTCTTCAAAAACCCCCACTTGTCTATCCAGATGTAACAAAGGGGCCTTTTCAAACCCCTGTTTCAGAACAAATGTCTTCCATTGTAGACACAATGAAACAGCAGGGGATTCTAAAAAAAGCGCTACCCTCGCCAAGTTTCATTTCCACACTATTTCTGGTTCCAAAATCCGACGGATCTGCCCGTCCCATATTCAATCTAAAATCACTAAACGAATATGTGATGACCGAGCCGTTTCATCTAATAAATATGCAACGCATTCCGGATTTTCTACAATCTCAGGACTGGATGTGCAAAATAGATTTGTCCCAAGCATATTTTCATCTAAGCATAAAAAAGTCGCACAGACGGTTTCTGCGCCTCATATACAACCAGGAGTTGTTAGAAATGACTTGTCTTCCATTCGGTCTCAGCGCTGCTCCAAAAACTTTTTCCATGCTCACGAATTGGGTGGCCCAAACATTACGGGAAAAATGGAACATGAGGATCCTGGTATACTTGGACGATTATTTGCTAGTACACCAGAATGTTCACACGCTTCGCGAGCATGTCAAAATAACAATACAAACATTGCAAAAACTGGGGTGGCAAATAAATTTCGAAAAATCTGTCCTGTCTCCTCAAAAGAGTATAATTTATTTAGGCATCCTATGGAAACCATGGGAAAATCAAAAAGTTCTACCAAAAGAAAAGGCTCAAGTCATCCTCACAACAATAAATCGGGCTTACGCACAAAAGCAGTTAACTTTGAAGGAGTTACAGAAAATAGTAGGACTTCTAAACTTTGCCAGTTTTGTTGTCCCAAGGGGACGGCTCAATCATCGACAGTTATTAATTTTTATGAATTCGCTGCCAGTCCTGCCAACAAAGACCTACCCAGTACCACAAGGTGTCCTAAAGGAACTAATTTGGTGGACCCAAAATTGTCAAAAATCAACACCTCTTCAGTACCCTCCTCCAATGAATTTCCTAACTACAGATGCATCGGATCAAGCGTGGGGGGCACAACTGAACAATTTGGCTCTGTCAGGAACTTGGTCGCAAGAAGAGAAAACGCTGCATTGCAATCAAAAAGAAATGCTAGCAATATTATACGCTCTTCAGAACCAAGTTCATTGGCTTCATCAAAGTTCGCTCCTTATACAAAGCGACAACAGAACTGCAGTCACTTACCTTCGAAAAGAAGGAGGTACGAGAACATTACCCCTGATGGAAATAACCTATCGAATTCTGAATTTGTTAGATCAACATCAGATACACTTCAGCATACACCACATTCCGGGCAGATACAACAATCATGCGGACCACTTGTCGCGCCTTCGCCAACCTCCGGAATGGCACTTACTGCCGACTTGTGTAGAAGTAGTGTTAGCAAAATGGGGAACCCCAGTAATAGATCTATTTGCTTCGGCGACTGCACACGTAGTATACAATTATGTGTCCCTAGATCTAAGAGATCCTCAAGCTCTGTTCCACGATGCCTTCAGTGTCCCGTGGAATTACCAGCTCGCATGGGTATTTCCACCACCGTTCCTAGTCCCCAAAGTCCTGTCTCACTTGAACCAGTCGACAGGAATATTCCTAATAGTAGTACCTCGATGGGAGAAGGTATTTTGGCGTGCAGATCTCAAAGCCCGAGCGCTCGCGGCTCCATTAACTCTGAAAAACCTACAGAGATACCTAATAGACACGTCGACGGGTCTCCCACCACCGAAAGTCGAGAACATTGTCCTCGAAGTTTGGAAATGTGGGGGTGGTCCGAGGCGATAAATACATGGAATGCTCAACAACTATCACTGCTTAAGAATTCTTGGCGAAAATCGACGCTAAAAACCTATCAGGTTGCCTGGAAGCGCTGGACGTCGTGGTGTCATAATAAAAACCTCGACCCAAAGAATCCCCCTGGTTCACAACTAGCGCAGTTTTTATGTGATTTACATTTACTTAATAAGTTGTCGTATAATACAATACTTTTACATAAATCAGTAGTATCTACACTTTGTAACGTTGAAACTGCAAGTCAGTTAAGTTCACACGTTCTAGTAACACATGTTTTGAAATCAATTGCCCTACAAAATCCAAAAGTAGCAAAGCCTCCAGTTTGGGATGTTAGTAAATTAACTTCATTTTTGACCAATTACACGGTTGATTCAAATAATTTATTTCAAACTTCACGTCATACTGCAATTTTATTGTTGCTTTGCTCAGGTAGGCGAATACACGACCTAACTCTGCTTGATATTGATCCTAATCATTGCATAAGATCTGATAATAGTATAGTATTTTGGCCTCAATTTGGCTCCAAAACCGACAGCAGTAATTATAGACAATCCGGCTGGAAATTGCTTTTAAATACCGATAGTTCTAACCTTAATCCTATATTCTGGATAGAAAGAACTATAGCATTACTAGAAGAAAGACGTAATGCGACAAAATCAAATCATTTATTTATTACGGTAAGAGGTGTGGCTAAACCCGCTTCGCGCACAGTCATAGCAGGGTGGGTAAAGACCCTGTTTGGGGAAGCTGGCATTGCAGCCACTCCAGGTAGCATCCGGGCTGCAGTAGCATCCAAAAGCTGGTATCAAAATTATCCCCTCGACGAAATCTTGGCTCGTGGAAATTGGCGATCAGCTAATACATTCCAGCGGTTTTATAGACGAGAAATAATGAGAAGTACTGGTTCACAAAACGTCACACAATTGTTCAATCCAATCGATTAACAATTGCTGAATCCTTAAATTCGTTGGTTATGATTAGAATTATTATATTATGTGCAATCAAAAATTATGCTGATTATAACTATTTGTATGCTAAGGTACACTTACCTAGGTACTTTTATTAGAATATATATATATATATTATAATTTAAATAAAAGCATAATGATTAATTACACCATTGTTTTAATTTCATGCTTTATCACATTGGCCTATAGTGTATACTACATACTTCCAAGTATATATATCAAAGTGGCGTCACCAGGCGATAACAAACAGATCTCATAATAAAGCTTCCAGTGACGGTCAAGTGATTTAATAGCAGCGTTTTACCTGAAATAAAACGCATATTAAATTACTTACCTCACTGGAAGCTTTCACTTTATTTCTGCCTGGTTACAATGAGACAATGAACTAAAATGGCGTGACACCTTTTACGAAAGCTCAAAACTGCCCGCAACCACCAGGTGGCGCCACTGAGCCGGAAGTATGGAGGGCATAAAAGTACGAAAACTGGTAGGAAATCGACGGAAACGGAAATGCCATCTCATAATAAAGCTTCCAGTGAGGTAAGTAATTTAATATGCGTTTTATTTCAGGTAAAACGCTGCTATTGTTTCACATTTATAGAATTAACAAATTAAATAGCACATTTTTAAAGTATTTTCCACATCAGACTTCATAATAACCTTGTTATACTGCTGGGTTGTCATGAGAATAACATTTTAACTAACTTAGATTTTTTACAAAACCAATTTACAAGTAGTATAGTAGTAGTAGCATCCATAAATAGTTGATCCTATTAGTTATAGTGTGGTACACAAACACATCAGATATTCACACTTTCATATTCAGAGGGTTCTGGGGTGACTTGAGCCATTCTTTCCTAAGCATCTGCTTCAATTGCGACAATCTCAGCGATGGGTTCTCAGCCTTTAGTATTGGTAGGTTTGTCTCTTCGAATGCTGTGTATGCTGCCTTGAGGCGCTTTTCTGGATGCCTGTCCAGATCCGATTTTTCACTGAAAAAAAAAAATGAAATGCTAGCTAAAAGTGATACTGATTAACCTTTTGACCGCCATGGATGCCTATGGACGTCAAATCAAAAAGTGCTCACGACGCCACAGACGGCATAACACGTCTAATATTTGGATGCAGTGAAATTATGGCTTGGCGTGGAGGGCATGCGTGTGTGTTTATGTTCTGGCGTTCAAAAGGTTAAAAATAATCAAATCTTTTAGATAGATGCTGATTATTTCTCACACTCTTAATTGGTGAGTTAGTCTCATGCTGCTGCATGTGGTGTTAATAAATTAGTAGATCTGAAATCATTGGGCCCAAGAGGTGGCCATAAATTAACACTTTCGCTACTAAGTTTAAAGAATTATTTTTTCTTGTATGCACAAGTCATTATAGCTACTTAAAACGACGATTGGGGAGGCAGGTTGTGGGCTCACCACCAATTATTGTTTCATCCCGTTATGGCCACATAGCCCTTGGCTTTTACTCGGCTTTAAAATAAGCAAAATAATCTATTCCAATATTTATCTAGTGCATAAAATATTTCCAGCATATACCCAAGTATAGAGATAGCTTCATCCACAGTCTGTGCCACCTCTCCCTCCAGCTGGATCCTGTTGAGATTCTCCACCAGCACAGGCTCCTCCACAACCACTTTTGTAGGCTGCAACATTAAATAAACAGTCTTGATAGTCTATTGACCTACCTTGATTAGGAACTGAGAAAAGTGCTTTACAGGTATCTAAATACCTATCATCATCTGCCTAGGCTTTTCCCAACTAAGTTGGGGCCGGTTTTCAGTCTAAGCGGATGAAGCTGAATACCAGTATTTTATGAGGAGCGACTGCCCATCTGATATTAAGAATATCTAATCAAATTAACAGGTCAGGTCCCTTAGCCTTACCACAGGTTTAACAGGTTCAGGCTTAATAGTTTTCTCCTTCATCTTCTCAATCTGTGCTCGAGTGATCTTGGGCGGTGGTGGTGCTGCCTTTGGAGCCGCCTTCAGTGATTCCATTTCTTTCTCTAGTAAAGCCTTTGCTTCAGCCTTTTTCTGAAGCTGTTCTAGACGCTTCTTCTCCTGCTCATCCTGTAAAGCAAAATGGATTTGTTAAATGCTTGGAGGTAGGTTGAATAGGTGGTTGTTAAGACAGCATGTTGCTTAAATATTTAAGTAATGGAATTTAATATGATTTTTCCTGTACGCAAAATACCACAATACATTGGGTGGTAGGAAAGCAGCCTGATATACATGTACATACATACATAAACTCACGACTTTTTGCCATGTATCATCTAGTGCTAGGTCTTTAGGTATCTTACTTTTCACACAAATATTCTAGAATAAACATGTTTCAAAACTAACCTTTTTTTGCTGTTTCTTCTTAAGTTTGTCGTCGTTGTCCTCCCACTCGGCATCTTCCATCATTTTCTTTGTCTTCTGATCTTTTTCTTGTTTTTCATTCTCTTTTCGCTGCCGAGCAGCAACAGCTTTGCTGTTTTCGCCAACGAATTTTTTCGGCATTTTTGTATCGGTATTATGTGTTAAAAATCTTATTGGAAAGAATTAAGCAGCTTAACCAAATAAATTTGATATGAACAATTACATATAACTTTAAAATAAGTAGTTTATTGCTGATTTTTCTGCAATTAATAATAGGTTTTGTGAAAAATTACTGAATACTGGAATTGGCTAGGATAGTGCCTGACGCCTGTGGAAAATTTTAACAGCTGCCAAATTGACAGCAAATGTCAGATCATAGACTAATCATTTGGCTTGTTTGTATCAGCGTTTACCATTTCACTTTCACTAATCACATCACAACTTTCGAACTAATCGATATGAGCATCCTGCCATAGAGGAAAAAGCTCTAGAATTGACATAGAGCGAATCGCCAAATGTTTTTTTTTTGCCACTTTTTGCGGGAGGCGAAACAAAAAAAAAACACATACAGCACACTACCAGAATTAGACAATCATACACAGAAACATGCATCCTATTGCTACAAATGCAGCAAAAGAAAAACAACCACACAATAAAGAAACACACATATTGACAAATTAACGTGGATCTGTACAATGGGGGCTATCGCGCATGAATTCGCCGCTAGATGCATTCGTGTAGACTAAGGTCTTCAGAAATGTCAGATGTCATTTTTGTTGTCACGAGTGTGATCAAGATTGAGCCATTCCTGATTAATTATGACTTGAAGATTGTAGGTAGCAAGTTGGGAGTTCTAATTTGTTAGTTCTTGAAGGAAGAATGTTTTTTAAATGTTTCATGCTTGCTAATTTTAGGGACAATATTGTAAATATGTACCTTAGTTTACATTATGTTGTTGAACGTAATTAAATATTTTTTTATGCAGTTATTGGTACTTTAAAGTATAAAATAGAATTAATGACAGGAACTTACTCGACAGTGGTACCATCTGGTGAGCTCAAAAACGATAGCCCTCATTGCCTGTCCCACGACAGCAAACAAAAAATTCTAGTGATGCGACACAACCAATGAGTGGTATTTCATTCGTCATCCATGAGTGAATGAACAAAATTAATATTTTATTTGGTTTTCTTGCACTTTTATCGTATAACGGGTTGGTGTCCGCAACTCAACGTCCTAAGCGCGTATTTTGCGTACTTATACTTGACTCATTTCACAAATAAATGTGTTAAGTGACCAGCGAAACTGCGTAGGTAAGTATTAACTACAATATGTACGTAGTAATAATAATACGTTTTTTTTATTTCAATCTCTCTTCTATCTTTTTGTTCACACACAAGAAACCTATATAACCTATTAGACATACCAATAGGTAACTGATTACTGCACTGTAAAATATTTATTTTATCATTCATTCGTTAGTCCAAAAAATAGGAGTGAAGGTACAAATAATCGCACCCAGCTCAAAATTGGTAGGATTGTTCAAAACACTATCATAAATGAAATCTAAAAAATCCTCATCGATCCGATACCTGGAAAAAAAATTATTCGGGGTCAAAGGTCACAAAAACAGGTTTTCCGCGATTTTCAGCAAAACGGTAAGTTTTATCATAACATTAGATCAGACAGAAATTGTAGATCAGATAATTTTTGAACAATCCTACCAACGTAGAGCTGGGTGCGAATTATTGTACCCTCGGATGTCTAAATTGACCGGACTACGTTCCCGTTATGGCCAATGTAGAATGGCAGTGGGGTAAGTCAAGCTATGACAACTCTACATTTTATTCCTCTATGATGAGTGCCCAACTGCCCATGCCCATGGCGCACCTGTAGCCTAGAGTATATCTATATAGTGTTCTGTGACCTGTAGCACAAATAAGTGTCTGGTGTCTTAGATCTGTCAAAATATACTATTGACTATTGTCGAGCGTAGAATTTCCCAATTTTTATTCTAGATTCACTTTATTCTTACCAATCAGTTATTTTATTATATTTGAAACACTTCATAAAAGCACAAGAACCATGGCTTTAGTCGCTTACGGAAACAGTGATTCGAGTGATTATGAGGACGAGGTCGAAGACGATGCACCACCCGTTGTACTGTTGAACAACAAATCAGAAAGTAAACATGGTAAGCACAGCACGCAAAACAGAGATATGTAAAATCTTTAGGCATTTTGTATGGACTATCTAGGTATGTTAATTAATTGCAATACACATTTGATCTGCTCTTGAGCAATCTAGGGCAGTGAGCAGTGATATATTCTTCTTAGGCAATATTCGATCTTTTGCACTTAGATTATACCATGATAATTCAGTTCCAGAGCCAGCTATTCAAAAGCCAAGAACAACGAATGCTAATCAACAAGAGGAGACACCGGAGAATGGTCGTAGTTTATTTAATTTCCTGCCACAGCCCTCTAAGAAAAAACCAGCTGTTATAGAAGAAGATGATGAGTTTCTGCACAAGAAGGAGACAAGTGTTCTGAAACCTAAAGCCAGGATAACTGTGCCCTCACTTAGTGATGTAAGAACTCAATTTTATGTCATACATAGTGTAAGGGATATGGAAATGCAAACTGTACCACAAATTCAGCACATGGTTCTACCCCAAAGTGTAGAATGGCTTTAAATTTGGACAAATTGATTTTTTTTAGGTTTTTCGGAAGATTTCGATTAGTAGTGGATAGTAGTGAAGCTATTTTCGTAAGTAATAATGCCGAAAAAATAAAAAATAAATCGTCCCCCGAAATACGAAAAATGAGTTTTTTCCGAATGTTTCTCATAGATGAACGTTAGTAGTGGATTGAAGTGCAATTTTTTCGAAAGTAGTAAAATAGTTTTTTTTTTTAATAATAAAAAAAAAAGTTTTTTTTTTTGTTCAACGGTTAGTAGTGAAGCAATTTTCGTAAGTAGCAATATCGAAAAAATAAAAAAAATGTTATCCATCGAAATTCGAAAAATCTGTTGTATTGTAGCGCAAAAAAGATTTGAAGTGATAATGTTGAGTCAAACTTGTTTCAGAGCAGTTTTTATTGAATAATGTCTTTTTGAAGGTATACATGATTACTACAAACGTTGGAAATGACTAAGGAAGGTGTGTAGAGGTTGGTAGTGGACAAATGTTTGTTAGTAGTTGAGAATAAAGTTGATTAGAAGTGATTTTGTTGAGTCAAAATTGTTTCAGAGCAGTTTTTATTGAATAATGTCTTTTTGAAGGTATACACGATTACTACAAACGTTAGAAATGACTAAAGAAGCTGTGTAGAGGTTTGTAGTGGACGAAGGATGAATTTTTTTTTTTAATTTTTTCGACATTGCTACTTACGAAAATTGCTTCACTGCTATCCACTACTAACAGTTGAACAAAAAAAAAACATTATTTTTTTAAATTATTAAAAAAAAAATTACTACTTACGAAAAAAAATTGCACTACAATCCACTACTAACGTACGTTAGAAGTGGATTATATTTATATTTACTACGTTCATCTATGAGAAACATTCGGAAAAAACAGATTTTTCGCATTTCGGGGGTGATATTTTTTTTTTTTCGGCATTACTGCTTACGAAAATAGCTTCACTACTATCCACTACTAATCGAAATCTTCTAAAAAACCTAAAAAACAATCAATTTCGGGTGCCAAGTTCACACAGGTTTATATCTCAGAAACATGACGCTTTTGAAGATTTTGTATCATACAAAACTTGTTTGAATTGATACCAGCTGTTGATTAATACAGGTTTTATTTTAACACTATAATAAAATGACGAAGTTAGGCAGGCTATGCTTTATACAAGTATTTGCCAAACCCTTTATGGTCAGTTTAAAAAAAATTGTTATTTCATAAAAAGTTCAATACCTACAAGAATACTTACAGAAGTCATGGTAACAGTTTGTGTGTTGTCTTTACACTCTGTATAATGAACCTGTAATCTGCACAACTAATTCATATTATTTATCAATCCTTTTTTGCAGTTCAAAGATGTGAATAATATTACACCTACTGTGAAACCAAGAGCACCAGCAGATGTAAGTAAAGACACCTTAAATATTGTCATCATCATCCTCCTTGTCCCATATTACTTGGGGTTGGTTCAACATATTATTCTTTCTCCCAATCTTCCCTACCAGCAGTCACTCCATTCTCTCCTGTTTGTTTTACATTATTCCTCACACAATACATCCGTCTTTTCTTTGGTCTTTCTCTATCATCCATCAAAATTTATATTCATCACTCGTTAATTTTATAGTCATTTCCAAACCTTTTTAAATTATATTCCAGAAAAAATCAGGCTTACTAAGCATGTTACCACAACCAAGAAACGGCGTGAAATCCACAACAAAATCATTAATACCACATATACTCACAAAGAAACCAGCTGTTCCAGTGACAAAAGGCCCATTACACCCACCTGCCAAGAAATCTAGAGCGGCACCTGTAATCGCCGAATACTCAGATGAAAGTGACACTGATGAAGTAGAAAATGATTTCTTCTCAATACACAAACCTATGGACAAACTAGACGATGTAGAAATACCTTTGGAGGAAGCACAAAGCGAAAATGTACAGACACAAGTCAAAGACAAGCCTAGAGGTATTGAGTCATATTTCAAGAAGGAAGAGGTGGAACATGTGCCCTTGGAGCCTGACTATGATGGTCAAAATGTGGAGCAGCAGGCGGATGCCAGCTCTGGTTACATTGGGTTTGGAGTTGCAAGTTCTAATAATATTGATCTTGATGATGAAGCTGTAAGTATCTACACCTACTTATTGTATTTAACTCATTTCTGTTCACACAAGGCATATGCTTTATAAGGAGAAATTATGCACAAAGGAATGTAAAGGTAGTGATTATTTACCTGTGCTGTTCATAAATATTTCCTACCTTAATCACTGGGCATAGCATAGCCCATTGTGAAAGTTGGCCAGAATCTATTACAGCTCATGCGATTTTTGCCAATTTACACACAATGTTTTCACTCAGATCATGAAGCTATGCGGCACACGCGGCAAACGGAAACGTGAGGAGATTCAGATAGTGGACGTGAACCAGGCAGAGGTGCTGGCAGACGCACGGGCGATGTTGATGAAGGGGCTCATGGACGACACCACGCAGCGCGTGTCGGCCAGCAAGAAGAAGGGCAATGAGCCCACCACACAGCAGAGGAGGAAGCACCAGATCACATACTTAGCTTACCAGGTCTGTTTTTTTCTTACATTTATCATTTACAAAGTACTTCTTTCTATTAGAGGTAAAGGCTGAAATTCAAAACCTTAGTAACCTTGGCTCCACAATTTTCGGAAAGCAAAATGCCATATTTTATATATAAACTACAATTCAAGATGCACATGCTATATGTCTCATATGCTAAAATTCTGTAGCCAGAGATTGAGGGGCCTGATACTTAATTAAATTTTAATGTTAATGAATAAATAAGTGTTTTATTTCCAGGCCAAAGCAAATGAAGCAGAACTTCAGAACCAATGGGCCAACAACCGAATGTCAAAGAGGCAAACTCAAGCAAAGTATGGATTTTAGCTCAAGAGTTCTCTAGGCCTATGGTTACAATGTAAATAATAATCACTTATTCATTAAAATAATAAATACTTGTAAGTTAGACAAAGTATTTTATTTATACACAAAGACTATTGAACTAGTTAAGACTAAATAGGTTTGTTAATTACAATCTTCTGGCTTTCCTTGCTCTTGGGGGGTTCCATGACACATGGGTATTGTCTGTGATGGACACTACTTGTAAGCCACCCATTGTTAAACCTTTGACTGCAGCCTGTAAAAGAAAGTTATTTGAGTTGATCTCACAGCTGGGACACAGGTCTTCTCTCTGCAGAGAGAGAGGGGCCTAATCCACCATGAGGACCCAGTGAAGCTTGGTCATCTTATGGGTGGAGGACAAATAGATGGCCATTGCAGGTTAAATTAGGTATAATGTGTTCTAAATTAGAATAGGAATGTCAATGTCCTCTACATATACACATATTCAGTACATCATTCTAAACCCCCACATTGAAATTACACACCCTGATAAAGCTAATAACAACCATAAATATTATTAAAAATTGGTTTAAGTAAATTAAAATTTTATTGCAAACCATACTTTTCAAATATTTGTGTGTCAGTGTCCCTTCCACCTTTTATATAATTTTTTATGACTTAATCCATACTCTTTAAGTGACAAAGGACAGGTAGAGGTCATTGGTGTTCCTTTTGTTATTTGAAATGCACAATACCAAGTCATACACCTAAATAGAAATGGGTAATATCCTACTGGTGGTACGAGGACGAAAACATGGTGACTTGATAAAAGTGGACTGGTTTACAAAGGAAAACAAACGGTTAACTAATTTGAAGTGGCGAGAAATAAATATATAATATATATAATTAACAATAAATTAATATTCTATTCAATCTAACACTAATTATATCTTACCAATCTTCCAGGTCCCAAGCCTTGTACCCTTACTCTGACAGTTCTTAATCCTCTGTCAATGGCTTTCTGAAATACAAAGAGTTCTATCATCAATTCTAAACCTTTTCAAGCAAGACAGTATAACAATATAATATCTTGAGTAATGATAAACTTTGCATGCTATTGTTTAGAATCAAGTTCTTAGTGTGTAGTTGAGGAGTTGGTTCTGGCCCTTCCTATCAGCTAATACACTAATTGTTTAAGAGTGAGCATTTAGGGGATTTTATGTGATGGAATGTTTGATGTTCAAAAAGTGCTGATTCTCATCAAATTTAAAACAACTTGAGATATTTGAAAAACTTACAGTAGCAATAGCAATGGCAGTGGTCTGTGCAGCTATATTAGTTCCTTTCTTGGTATTCTTGAAGCCCTCCATACCACAAGATCGGATGATCTTGACCGTGCCACTGGCATCAGTCATCGTGAATATTGTGTTGTTGTGGGTCACTCGGATGTTGCAGATTGGCAAGTCTTTGTACAGTGCACCACCAATGAGTAAGTTGTCTGACTCTAGGGTCGGGAATAAGTTTTGTTTTCTGAAAAAAAAAAAAAATAGAACATAGGATAAGTTCAATCAGGTTTCACTGATTTCTTTATGAATTTGAATATCTATTCATCATAGGCCGTAGTTTATTTGGCAAAATCGTAAACGTTACCAATAATAAATGTCTACATGAATCAGCTCAGCGATTCATAGTCGGCTGGGCACAAGCCTCTCCCAAGCTGCCTTAATACCCTGTCCTCAGCCAAATGTTTATATACGAGGTTATGAACCATACAAGGTTGTTAACGACGCATTGATATAGTATAAAATTATTATTCACTCACGCTTTTAGTACAGAATCCAAGTCTATAATTTTCTCTCCCTGGACACCTTCATCTTCTTGGGGTATTCTCTTGTGATCAAACTTGTCGGATGCCTGCGGCACTGATGTTTGAAACAACCGCGCCACACTCGTTATAGGAACCCGCAGGGTGTTCCTTATGGCACTCAGCATGATTTTGTCAACTTTAATATAGTTTTAAAGTTGTGTTTTTTGTGTTCAATTCGCGATCTAACCTAAAATATTGGAGTGACCAACAGTTTGACACTGACAGTTACGTTTTGTTAATACGTGTTGTTTGACAGTCATCATCTGCCTTTTTTTTTTGTTCCGGGTTGGAAAATCCCCACGGATGTCCTCCGCCCTGGGGTGGGCGGAGGGGTCTGTCAGACTCGAACTGACTAAAAACCACCCCGGTGTTCCCTTCCCACACTTGCACCGGGGATCATGGGAACTACTGCGCCTTCCACGATCCCCGGCTAGTGCCGGCCCGCGTTCGCGGGCCTCCTCAAGTTCACGGGGGGAGTGAGGTGTAGAACTCCCCCGCGACGTCTAATAGGGGCGCGCGCGGAACACTACGCGCCACCGCCTCGGGTCCAATTATATGAGGGGGGGCGGCGGACGTCCCCAAGTCCGCCGTCCCTCTGGAAGTCATCATCTGCCTAGCTAGCCTTTTCCCAAATATGTTGGGGTCGGCGTCCAGTCTAACCGGATGTAGCTGAACACCGGTATTTTACATGGAGTGACTGCCTATCTGACCTCCGCAACCCAGTTAATACTGGGTAATACGATACCCCTTGGTAAGACTGGTTGTCAGACTTTCGGGCCACTGACTACCTGTAACGACTGTCAAAGATGTACAATTGACAGCCGGGCTTAACGTGCTTTCCGAGGCATGGAGGAAACTCGGTAAGTAATGGGTGGTCACCCATCCACGGACCAACACAGGCAAGCGCGGCTTAACCTGACGATCGACCCGAGCGGCTGTTATTATTTAGCCACGAGCTCCTCCTCCTGTTGTTTGACAGTGTTCATATTTTTTTTTACGTAATAAGTGAATAACGACACGGTGTCTCTCAGAACAATTAGTTACTATGCAACTTCTTAGTGATTCTTCTCCCTTAACTTATAAAATTTGGCAATAAGCATTCTGAACTTACTTTTCTATGATACGAAATTACTTATTCTAAAATACACCAAATAAAACCAACATAGCCCTTTAACCCTACTTTATTATTATAAATAGAGATACACACATTGATTGGAATAAAATACTACATTTAATTGGATAACTTATTATTGCAACACGCGATAGAATGCGAGAACGCTCGCAGAGCGGAGGGGACGCCCATAGACATTAGTTGCAAATGTCCGGCCTCTGCCTGATAATCGGCTCCCAGGAGTTCTCTAGTGGCCCACTGCACCGTGTACACGTTAGCCGTGGCCTCTTCACCCACTGCCTCCTTGGTGAGTATGTAGTTTATGAAGAACGTGTAAAGAGGGCTGGGGACTAGTTTCACAAACATGTCGTTGTCTAACAGCTCTTTGATCAATTCTTCGTCTATTTCTTGTGTCTGCAGGTATTCCTGGAACAAAAATAGGATGATTAAAAGGCGCAATAGGTTTTTTTTTCGCGAGATTCGTGATTTGTGAATATTTTCAGGAATTAATAATGTTCGTTTATTTCACCATAAGTGGATTTACATTTTGTTCCACTGAAACGTCCAAGTCCCCACAAAAATTCTTTCATTAACTGTCCGAACGACATTGTTCAGTTTAAACGTGTACAGCGCTAAAATCACCTCTTAAAAATACAGTTGTACATAGCGCTATTTGTTTGTCATTTGTGAAAGTGAATTTTATCTGTGCAATGGCAACAAAATATTCAGAAAATACATTTGAAGAAATATAAAATTATCACAATAACCTAAGACATGGCTAAAAGCCATAAAATAAAAAATAAAAATAAAATATTCAGAAAAGAAATGTGAAAGTGACAGTTGGCCAAGTATTTTAGTCTACTCTTTGGTTCGCCATTCCTGCAAAGAATCTATAATTCATAGAAAATAGCTTGATCTCTGCGACAGCTGTCAGTAAAATCACGCCTATGAAGTCCTGAATTCCATAAAAGTTCAGAGTTCAGACATAATACAGTACCTGTCAAAGTCATACTTTATGGGCATGCCGACCAAATTAGTGATGGGCGATGATTCATCGCGACCACAGACTATAGACTGTCGATATCTATACTAATATTATAAAGAGGAAAGATTTGATTTTTTGTTTGTTTGCACTGAATAGGCTCCGAAACTACAAGACCGATTTGAAAAATTCTTTTACCGTTGGGAAGCTCCACTATCTCCGAGTGACATAAGCTATATTATATTTTCAAAATAATTAGGGATCCTTACTAAAACTCCAATAATGTATCCCAAGGTGTAAAAAAATGACCTGAAATATATGTACCTTACATCGCGTGCGCTGCTAATACTATTCATGATAGAACAAAATAATGTACTACGATTTTGCAGAAGACATCATTATCTACAAAAAGTGTCGCGACAGTATGTGTCTAACTTTTATGTATAATAATATGTCACAATAATTGTTCTTTTATTTTAAAAATTTAATTGAAATGCCGCCGCTAGAAAAGGCTCTTAATTTGTACCTTGGTAATAATTTTTATCATTACTTGATAATCAAGACTGCTTCAATACCTTTATATAACTTTTTGAATTATTCAATTCAGACATTCCATTCGAAAGATATCACGAGTTCAAAAATGTAAGTATTAGAAAAAAGTCGCGTGGTCGCCGCTCACTCCGCTCGGCTTACTATGCGATCTAGGCATCACTGAGGTACGGGAGGGGAGTCGATGTTAAGAATAAGAAATTGGGCTCCCTGCGCAGCGGTCAAAAAATTTAATAAATGAAGTTTAATGGATTTTGTTTGTAGTTATGATCTTTTTACAAAGATTAGAAATAAAAATAAAATAATCGAATATAAAAAATAATAACAAAAAATAAATTAAAATAGTAGTATCCAAACTTTCTTTCTTTCTTTCATTATAATCTAGTCTTTTTTAGTAACCCGGCACAAAAATAAGGGGTGTCTGTATGTGTTAAAATTTATAATTTTTTGTTAAATACCCGTACGAAGCCGGGACGGGCCGTACGTTTATAATATATGATAATTTATTAATTGAATCTGGTCTCAAGTAGACATGTACATGTGTCATAAATAATGTAAATGTTTGCATGTTTGAATGGTAAAATATGGCTGAACTCTGCTATTTATAAAAACTGTTGTGTTTAACACATATTTGAAAAATTAAATTCTATTCTATCCTATCCTATCCCGCACTATCCCGTCCAATCCCGCCCTATCCCGTCCTACCCCGTCCTATCCCGCCCTATCCCATCTTATCCTGTGCTATCCCGTCCTATCCCGTCCTATCCCGCCCTATCCCATGCTATCCCGACCTATCCCGTCCTGTCCCGCCCTATCCCGTCCTATCCCGTCAAATCCTGTTCTACCCCGTCCTATTCTGTCCTATCCTGTCGTATCCCGACCTATCCCGTCCTATCGCATCCTATCTTGTCCGATCCCGTCCTATCCCGTCCTATCCCGCACTATCTGGTCCTATCCTGTCTTATCCCGCCCTATTCCGTCCTATCCCATCCTATCCCGTCCTGTCCCGCCCTATCCCGTCAAATCCTGTCCTATCCCGTCCTATTCTGTCCTATCCTGTCGTATCCCGACCTATCCCGTCCTATCTCGTCCGATCCCGTCCTATCCCGCACTATCTGGTCCTATCCTGTCCTATCTCGTCCCGTCAAATTTTTGTTAAATACCCGTGCGAAGCCGGGACGGGCCGCTAGTTTTAAATAAAACTTAATTTATAATTAGTTTATCCTTTAATTTTATTGTATATTTTAATATCATAACATTATTTACATACTTGATCTAAAATAGTAGTGAGTAAATAAAATCCAATTTCTCACCTACTCATGTAACATTCCATCCGCCAACGTTGGGTTTTTTTTTTCTTTCCTTGGGTTTCGGGAAAAGACACGCCGCGTTAGGTAATTTTGCAACGTTTGTAATTAAATTAAACCCAATTATATGTTACATTAGCATCGATAATAGTAAGAAACGTCGATAATTTCTATCGACAATTTTTTATATCCGGACAACCCTAGGAATATCAGTTTGACAGATGTCGCACTTGTCGCAGAGATCAAGCTATCTTTTAGGTAGTCTAAAAAATTCCTGTTTCTGTACCGGTATCAAAGACTAGAATATTGTTAAAGTGTGTGTGAGCTCGGACAAAGTTGTGGTAAGTTTTCTGTTTTTAACAGACTTCCTAAAGGAGGAAAGAAGATATTTCCTTTACGACATATGTATCATTTTCATCACGACTCCACGGACGGCATAACACGTCTAATTTGGATGCGGTGAAATTGTGGCTTGGCGGGGAGGGCACGCGCTTGTGTTTATGCTCTGGCGTTCAAAATGTTAATGCGCGGACTGGTGGGGCGAGAATCGCTCGCGCGGCTCAGTAGTAGTAGGTGTGTAATATTTACCTTATGCCGAAGCACTAAGTTCAGTATATCATCCTTGGAATGTTCACATTTGCTAAGGAGCAGAACCCAAACGGCGTTAATCACTGATTCTTCCGCTACATTATCAGCGAGCCATTTCACCTCCTGAAAGCAGAAACCGTCAAGATAATAATTCACATGTAGGTATTTAATACTTTTAAAACTTTACAGAGTCAAATTAATTTAGGTGACGAAACTCTAAAGCAGGTAATTTAACTAAAAATCCAGCGGTTGCCGACTCCTAAAAATCATCAAATCTTTTTATCGCGCTTAAAATCACCTGCGGAGTTCCGCTACCAATTTTAATTTGATCTTGTATACAAGCTCGATGTACAGACGCCAGCACATCAAGCTACCCGAAAATGTAAAATTTTCCTAGTGTCCGACCGAAACTGGTTTTTACAACTGAAACCGAATTTCGGCAACAGTCTAAGTTTCGGCCGAAACCGAAACTTCCTTACAAGGATCATGTTTTTAGGGAAAAATAAATAAAACGTTATTAGTGTGTTAATTTTATAAAAAAAAAGAATTAGAGACGTAGGTAAGTATCTAACGTATGTAAGTATCTAATCTATCTAACTGTACTTGCCACTTCAATACCTTGGTAATAAGTATTAAAATGAATTTTGAAACTCTGAATTCATAATATTATCACCACTAATGAACTATAAGTAAGTACCTAACTAATGTTTGTTTCGGTATAGCATTAGCGAGAGAGTTAAATCAACCAAAAAATATTTTGATAGGATAAACTTGATTCTACTATAATCTATGTACATATTAGTTTGTTATAATGAATTATTTTTTGATGTTTACTACCTACTCTTATGCTATATCACGTAATAAAACTTACCGAATTCAAAATAAATCACACGAAAACTAACAACAGACAAAAACGAACTGCAAACAAGCCAGTCATGACATGATCAGGCACGTGAACACGGCAAAAAGCCTTCGTCCCTTGGATGGAATTTAACGCGCCGAACATGACCGATCAGAGTGCGAGAACTCCCGAATGCAGTTTTCGGATTCGGTCGTATTTTCGGCAGGTTTGCCGCCGAAACCGAAACTAAACCGAAACTCGTCTTTTTGCCGAAACTCGACCGAAACCGAACTTTTGGTCGGCCACTATTTTCACAATCAACCTTGAACATAATTCTTTAACGATAAAGTTGAAAATCTATTAAAGAAATTTGACAGACTGTTATAGCTTGATGTGCTGGCGTCTGTACAATTTTTTTTCTTAGCCTATATTGTCCCACTGCTGGGCAAACGTCTCCCCCATAGCCTTCCACTTTTCTCTCCGTTCGATTTTCTCCGGCCAATCTCTCGCAAACGCCTCCAAGTCGTCACGCCAGCGTTTTCTAGGCCTCCCTCGGCGACGACGCCCGTCTTCTGGCACCCACTGCGTGACGACGTTGGCCCATCGGTCCTGATGCATTCTACAGACATGGCCCGCCCAATCCCACTTTAACCTTGCAGTCTTATGGCCCACATCAGCGATTCCAGTTTTCGAACGTAATGTGAATTCTGTCGCTGAGTTTAATGCTCAATACCCTACTCCATCGCCCTTTGGCAAACCTTGAGTTTGGACTTCTGCAACTCAGTCAGTGACCAACTTTGAGCACCGTAGGTTAGGATGGGCAGAATGCACATATCGATGAGTAATGGTAGGTCTCCCTTCATCAGCGACTTCATGGACCAGTACCTCTTCCAGGCGTTCTCGACACGGCGGTCGATTTCTCTATCTTGCCTGTTTTCAAAGGAAATTAGCTGGCCCAAATAAATGTACTCATCGACGTAGTGGATTTCTTGCCCATCTTCCTCAACCCTACTTTTCGTGCGTCATGACTTTTGTGTTTGACCGGTTCATCATCAGTTCGACCTCAAGGCTTGCTATCCTCAGATCTTGGAGCATTTGTTGTAATTCGGCAGCAGTCGGTGCAAATAGGATGATATCATCAGCGAAACGATGGTTAGTGAGTTTTTTGCAACCGACTGGACCATACCGACTACCTTTACTGGACCATAGGTCTGTTAGGTTCTTGAATACCTCCTCGAGGGTGCTTGTACAATACAATTTAAAAAATATATGTATCAGACATTACTTCTTCAGAAAGTACGGGTCGCCTGAGCAGCAACTTGATGAGGACCAAGTTCTCCTTCAGATCTGCCGAGGGCTTGTTGAGCAGACTGCTCAGATATTCGCTATGCAGGCTCTTTGAATCGCTGCAAGAAAGAAAAAAAATTAAGCAATATTTTTCAGTTCCTATAGAAGTTACTTGGCGCGTGCGACACAGACGGAAGAGATTGTTGTTGCTAATTGACGGCAGTGTGAAAGTGACAGGAGGAACACTTAGCTAAAGATTGTGTTATGCAGCGTTTATGGATTTCGGGCTAATTAAAATGGCATATTAAACTTCCGAGTCTAAAAATTGAGATTTTTGTGTGTTTAAATAGACATACAACTTGTGATTAAAATTTGAGTTGAATTTACAAAAAAAAAAAAGCCGGAGACATAAGAGATCGGAATAGGTAAAGTATACAACATGTAACGTAATTAACGCACAACCTCAAACACCCCAATTAGAATATTATGTTATGATCATAATACATACACTAAATTTTTTATTGAACACGAACACGGCATTGATTATTAATTAAATTACTTATACTAATTCCGGAAGAACGTTGTGGTCACAGTACAAATCCACGAACGCACACAGTTGCACACGTAGTTATGAGGCTCGTGCTAGCCTAGTAGGTACCTATTCGCTCGCGTTC
The DNA here is from genome assembly GCA_964057025.1 of Standfussiana lucernea. Taxonomy (NCBI): domain Eukaryota; kingdom Metazoa; phylum Arthropoda; class Insecta; order Lepidoptera; family Noctuidae; genus Standfussiana; species Standfussiana lucernea. The sequence continues at coordinate 2,252,435 of OZ059785.1, forward strand.
GAGACGAGTTAACGCCGCTCGACACAGCTGTACGAGTAGGTATTAGTGCCGAAAAAAGCCGACAATACACGATTGAATTTTACGTTAAAGAAATTTGTTTTTGTGTGATACGAGTAGTTGTTTATTTATGTCTAGTAAACATTTGATTGAATTTTTCTATCACACTTTTCAGGCTCTGGAATGTCGGCTCTGGATGATTAGCAATATTCGTTACAAGATGTTATGCTAATGTAAATAATAATGAACTGCTAAACATAGGAGGCGATACGACAGCATTATTCAAAGACGGCGTTTTTAAAAGTGAATCCTAATATTTACAATAATTAATAAATCGAAAACTTACTGATTGCCAAAACACTCGACGACTACGACGTTGTCTTTTAAACCACTTTCAAAACTTCCACCTGTTCAATACATTTTAATGCCCGTTTTCTTAATTGATGTTTTAATTTAGAAAGCACTTCAGTGTCATTTTTCACTATTTCAAAAGCGTTCACTATCCTGTTTTTTAGGTCCTCGGCACTTATTGTCTCACTAAAATAAACTAACGATTTAATACCTACGTCCCCACAAAAAAAGACAAGACGCGTCGAATCAGCTGATCTGGGAGGCTACTGTCGAACACTCCAAGTGAAATGAGCAGGGGCACCATCGTGTTGGTAGAAAACCTTTTGTAAATTATGAAGAGGTATGTCTTCTAGCAGCGTTCTAGCTGTGTTAATCTTTCTAAGAAAACAGGCCCCAGTATGTACCTATGTACCAGTGACACCGGCCCAGACGTTAACTGAGAAACGGTGTTGGAAGGTCACTCTGCATGCGTGAGAATTTTCGTGCATCCATTTAATGTGTGATGTGTTGATTTTGATTGTACATCCCCACACTGGCATCTTCTGAGGTGGAATGGATGTTTTTTATCACCACGAAGTGTTCTCCGCACATGCATTATGACTACATTCAAAGCGTGGCGCTGCTTCTCGGGTGCATGGAGATTCTCGTCGAAGTAGTCCAGTATTTCGTTTTGAAGACGTGTACGTGTAGGCACATCGGCTCCCCTGTCGATGGCCGTGTTCGGACGGAACGTTCCGTGGTCGCGAAGCCGCTGAGCAGCAGCTAACATATGTAAACCTGCGGTCTACTCTTGTAGGTAACATACCTTTGGTAGAATGTTCTGCAACCTAGAGCCACATTATCACCACACCATGTCAATGTCCTCACCATTTCGGTGTACTGAACATTTGTGTATTGAAAAACATCGCGCGCGAAAAATTATTTGCAAACACTTAGCGTACTTTCCTGTAAAATGTCCGCGCATGACTAATATTGTTTACATTTAAGTTTGCTTTCATTGTAGCCGCGCAAGCGCCGGTATCGTCGTAGCTATCTCGCTCTATCCCGGGGTTTTAGTTTGCAGGAGAAAGGGAACGAAAACAAGCATGTCATATTTTGTATTTTGTTGGTTTTTCTATTGTGTCCTTTGTCCAGTGCCTGTAAGTGTGTGCGCGCGATTACAATCGTTAAGTTTACTTAACTGTATTTGTAAAGACTTTAATCTCCTTGAAATAAGGTTCATTTTTCTGTATTTTGTATTAAATGACGGAATTTGTATTAATACAAATAAAACTGCACTTTTAAAATTCTTATTGCCTTGATTTACAGTCCATTTCAGTTTGTTTTGGCTGTACAGGGGCAGTGTGACTGTAATTTACGTAGTTTTAGTTAATTTTGGGATAAAAAATTACCTATATTAAAAATGGTAGAAATCGATTCAGTAAACGATTCTGAACAAACTAATTTCAGGATAATAATAAAATAATAAAAAGCGTTTATTTCTCACCACAAGCCAAAAATATACAAACAATATTTACACACAAGCAGTAGCCAACGATTTTTGGTTGTGGATCGCTGGTGCCTGTGGTAGGTAGTAACACCTGTAATACAGGTCACCAGGTCCCCTACAGTTTAAAGTTACACACATTTTATAGCTTACATCTGGTATCTCAGCAGATAACAAAATTTAAAACAACTAGTGAGCTTAAATATAAGAAGACACAAGAGAGTATTGTATGTAGTAATATAAATACGGTTAAAAAAAAAAAAATTAAAATATGTTGAGAGGTTTTTATGAATGTAGGTCTGTGTGTGTGCGTGTGTGTGTGTGTGTGTGTATGCGTGCGTGCTTGTGTGTGTGTATGTGTGTGTGTGTGCGCGTGTGTGTTGGAGAGAGTGTTAGTGGATGAATCTGATTAGACTAATACGTGCGTAGGATGTGCGTTAATTATGTTACATGTTGTATAAGGTCTATCTGTTCATACACTAAATCTCTTAAGGGGTCACTGTACTCATTATGAACAACTTTTACTATGGGACCAACCCTAAAATCTATCTAACAAAAAAAATCTGCTGTTCCCTACAATTATGATCGCATAACTTGCCATAATGTATGGAACAGCAGATTTATTTTTCTCGATTTTAGGCTTGGTCCTATAGTAAAAGTTGTTCATAATGATGAGTACAATGTCCTCCTAAGAAATTTCGTGTATGAATAGATAGACCTTATATATTTTGTCTGAACTTCAAGAAAGTGTAACGTGTTTTTTAAACTGTTACATGCTTTTCATATTTTAGTCGATTTCGGAACGATTTTTATACTGTCTTTTATTGTCTATGGTTCAGTTCGGCAACTGTCATTTTTTGACGTTTCACTTTACGACCTGATTTCGTCATCGAGGCATTTATCTCGCCAATTTAATTTTAAAAATCCGGTATAATCACGGATATTTTTAGGCCAAACGATGCCATAATCGCTGCCTTAAACACCCAGGACGAGGTGTTCAGAAGGAGGGATCCTTAATTTCTTCGGTAAGATTTGTTTCTACCAGACCAATATGTGGTCATCATTTTAGGTTCGTGTTTTAAGTCGAATTGATGTTTCAGGATTTCAATATTGGACGATGCTCTAGTGTGATTTTCACCTAATTTGGATTTATCGGTGCACACGGGAAAAGTCATTTATTAACGGAAAAACGGTAAGTTCCTTCTTGGGACGCCATGCTCCCCACGTGTTGAAATTCTAATAGACTTGTGTATTAACCTTTTAAAATTTTGTTACAGCCCTGCTGTGGCGTTTTTCTTCTACTTTTTCTTTTTCTTTCGTCTGATTATAATTTTCCATTTCATGGATTCTGGATTCTCTCATCTTCGACGCCGAAATCTTGAGGTCTAATTTAACATTTTTTTAGCCAGACATCTGGCCCAAACTTAATTTACTTTCTTCATATAAAGATGCAACAATAATGATAATCTCAAATTAGTAATTTAATATTTAAAGTAAAAGGAAGCTACTGATATATTAAACAGGGTATTAACAAAGGTATTTCAATTGTTGAAAAGATGTCGGAAGATTAGAGGTCCGACTCTCCGGACTGTTCTATCTGGCAAGTATTTTTTAAATGTAGTGTGCGTTCCTAAGGCGCCCGAAATTCTTTTATTGTTACACATACATCTTTTTTTTTTTAATTTTTAATAGGAGAACACACACACACATTCTTTTTTTGCTCTTGTATGATTTCTTACATAGGATCTTACACTTGATCCCACACACACCCCGGGTCTGTTACAGTTTGTCGCTCTGCGAACAGGGACTTGAAGTAGCTTCCTGATCTTGTTAGTTATTGTTGCATCTTATAATTTGTAGTATTGTTTACAGAACACATTATATAGTTTCTGTAAAACATTATTGTTTATTGTTGTAATTCACAACTTGAATTTTTTTTGATGTTTCCTTGTAAGTAAACAATATTTCCTAGTAACATTATTGTACTATTGTGTATGTTTAACTTTTATGGTTACAGCATTACCCATTTACTCTTGCAAAACCAACATTTGTATGGTAAGACAGTTTTGTTTTGTATAAGTAACTCAACATTGTAAAACTAAGTGCGGTGTAATTTGATTTCATATTTAATTTTAAGTGAACTTTGGTTTAACTTAATAATCATACTTTATGTGACTTGAACTTATATTGTAAATTATTGCTGCATCTTTTCATTGCTAAACACTTTGATATTTTCATAAAAAACAACTTGTAACTTTAAAAATATTTCAACTTAACCTCAAATATTTTATAACTTTTGAAGTCTTGCATTTTGCTTTGCTCATCAATTATAATCATATTGTTTGTTCAAAATGGATAAAGAAGTTCAGTCTTCTCTGCCTCTTGCTAAAGATAACATAGAAACTGATGGTGCATGCACAGTTCCTAATGTTGCACCTTTTGTTCCTGACATGATTAATTTGACAGATGTACCACATTCTTTTGATCATAATGACAGGATTGCACACTCTTCCTCAGCTTTTGCGACGAACGCTTTGCCTTCATTTAATTCAATGAATGTTTTGGTTAGTGAACATATTAAAAAGAATTTTCCTTCTGCAATTAAGTTGCCTGATTTAAAAAAGAGTAAAATTAAATTCGATGGGAAATCTTGTGTTAGAGAATTTATTACTGAAGTTGAAGAATATTTTTTATACAAAAATTTTGATGAAATTTTGTTGGTTGGTTCATTTACGGACTTGCTTAGTGGTATTGCTCTGAAATGGTTTCGCACAGTTCGCTTTCGTATTCCATCCTGGCACGAGCTTAAACTTGCTTTACTTAAACGTTTTGACAGGCCGGATTTTGACTATTTGCTGGAACATGACCTTCGTACGAGGAAACAGAAGAGTTCTGAATCTCTTCCAGATTTCATTACAGAAATAATGGACATGGCTAGTCGTCTTTCTTTGCCATTGTTTGATGCGGTTTTGATTAACATTATTAAACATAACATGTTACCTATTTACACACCTTTTATATTTGGTAAGCCTATTGATTCTGTAGAACAATTTCTTATTCTTGCCAAAGAACTTGAAGTTTTCGTCAGTCATAAATTCGTTAAAGCTGAAAAATCTACCGTAAAGTCTAATGCAGTTCTAACTTGCCTAAAGTGCAAAAAACCGGGACATCATTTTAAACATTGTACATCCATACCTGGCGTGATTTGTTTCAAATGTCAAAAGGTTGGAGTCACATCTAAGAATTGTGATGTTTGTAACACAGAGAATAAGAGCTCTAGTGAGTCAAAAAACTGATTAGGTCGCATCGAGCCCCTGTTGTTATTGATATAACCGCGAGTGTCTCGATGAAAGAAAATTTTGCTGAATGTCACAAACCTGATGATGCTACTCGTAACAAAGAATTTGCAAATTGGTTAGACTACTTAAAAACATTTTTTAAAATTTATAGATCAGCTCCTGTTTTATTTGTTAAAGATAATGATACTAGACCGTATTTACAATTCTCCGTAGGTAACCATACTTTTTCTGGTTTATTAGATAGTGGTTCAAATAGTTGTATTCTGGGTTCAAATAGTCATGAAAAGTTTTCACAGTTAGGTTATAAAATAAATTCTGTTTCTAGTGCTGCTTATACAGCTGATGGTTCTTCACAGAAAATTATTGGTACCATTGAATTACCTGTTACTTGTGATAATTTAACTAAAAAAATTAATTTTCTAATTATACCTTCTTTTCAACCTGATTTCATTTTAGGTTTTGATTTTTGGTTGAAATTTGATTTGGCTAAAGATTTATGGAAAAATATAACTTATGTTCGAAGCAATACAGTTCAAGTTTGTACAGTCACTGCTGCTAGTGAACTTTCTCCTTCTGAGAAATATAATTTAAATGATACTGTTTCACTCTTTGAAGATATTTCTTATGAAAAGAGAGGCTTAGGTCTTACTCATCTCGTTCAACATAAAATTAATGTCACTAGCGAACCTTTTAAACAAAGATATTGGCCTCTAAGTCCTGCAAAGCAAAAGGAACTGTTTGATGAAGTGGAAGTCTTATTAAAGGAAGGAATTATTCAACCTTCTAAATCACCTTGGTGTTCACCTGTCTTAGCTGTAGAAAAGAAGGATGGTAGTACTAGATTATGTTTGGATTCAAGACGTTTGAATTCAGTTACTATAAAGGATTCTTACCCTCTTCCTTATACCTCTAGAATATTAGATAACCTTGGGGGAGCTAAATATATTAGTACAATTGACCTTTCTAAAGCATTTTTGCAAATTGCTCTTGAAGAATCTTCTCGAGAAAAGACTGCTTTTGTAGTTCCGGGAAAAGGACTTTTCGAATTTGTTCGTATGCCATTCGGTCTCACCAATGCACCTGCCGAGTTACAGAGACTTGTAGATAAACTTTTTGGTCCTGAATTCGATAATACTGTGTTTTGTTATTTAGATGATTTAATTTGTGTAAATTCAGATTTTAATTTACATATAGAGTATTTACACAAAATTTACAATATACTGAAAGATGCTGGTTTGACAGTTAATTTGAAAAAATGTAATTTTTGTAAAGATAGACTCCGTTATCTTGGTTATATAGTTGATAGTAATGGTTTGCATACCGATCCTTCTAAATTAGATACAATTAAATGTTTCCCACGTCCTGAATCTGTTAGACAACTTCGTAGTTTTCTTGGTTTATGCTCATATTATCGTAGATTCATTAGTAAATTTGCTGATATTGCCTCTCCTTTAACTAAATTAACAGCTGGAAGTAAGAATTCTAAAAGATCACTTTGTTGGAACGATGAAGCTGAGAATGCATTTGTCGAGTTGAAGCAAACTTTGATTACTGCTCCTGTTTTGCAATGCCCTAATTTTGAAAAACCTTTCTTTTTACATTGTGATGCTAGTTCTGTTGGCATCGGTAGTGTTTTGAGTCAAGAGGATGATAATGGTGATCAACATCCTATTGCGTTCTATTCTAGATCACTCAATAAATGTGAACGCAATTATAGTACCACAGAACGTGAATTACTTGCTATTTTAGCTTCAATAGAACATTTCAGACCTTATATTGAAGGAATGAAGTTTACAGTAATAACTGATCATGCTAGTTTAAAGTGGCTTTTAGGTCTTAGCAATCCTAGTGGACGCTTAGCACGTTGGGCTGCTAGAATCTCTCAATTTACTTTTGATATAGTTCATAAAAAAGGATCTTTACATTTAGTTCCCGATGCTTTATCTCGTATCGAAGTTGCTGCAATAGGAATCTCTCAAAATAATTTAGTTTTGCCAGATGATGATATTTATGATCCTTGGTATAAAAAAGTATTTATTAATTGTCAAAAGTCTCCTTGTAGATACAAGAACTTTAGAGTAGAAAATAAAATCTTATATAAATTTTGTAAAAGTAAGTATGATCCTAATAGTAATCATTGGAAAATAGTTATCCCTAAAGAACATATTTTAGACACAATTCGTTCTAATCATGATGACATTAATTCTGGCCATCTCGGTATTCATAAAACTTTAAATAAATTAAAACAACACTATTTTTGGAAAGGGATGTTTAATGATGTTCAAAAATATATTCTAGCTTGTGATACTTGTAAAGCTTATAAACATACAACACAACCTCCTTTTGGTATTATGATTAACCCTAAAAAGGTTGATCGACCTATGATGATGCTTTCGGTGGATATTATTGGTATTTTACCTAAAGCTTATTCTGGACATAAGTATATTCTCTCGGTCGTTGATGTTTTCACTAAATACTGCTGGATTTTTCCAATGATAAATGCTACTACTAGAGTAATAAATAAACTTTTTGAAAAAGAAATATTTCTTAAATTTGGTTGTCCCAAGATAATTGTTTGTGATAATGGTACACAATTTACTTCTAAACATTTCGTAGAATTTTTGAAAGGTTTTAATATCACTAAAATATTTTATAATACTTTATACACGCCTCAAAACAATACAGTTGAGAGATACAATAAAACTGTTGAAACTTGCATAGCTTGTTTTGTTAAAGAAGATCATAGAACTTGGTCTAAGTATTTATCTAATGTTCAATTAGCTTTGAATAATAGTGTTAATCTAGCTATAGATTTCACCCCTAATTTTTTGATGTTTGGTAGAGAACTTATTTTTGATGCTTCTTTACATCGTTTAAGTGACTCTATTGATAATTTGAGTGAACTGGAAGTTTCCAATAGAACTCACTATGCTGATTCTCTTAATTCACTTAGTGATATTTTTGTTAAAGTTCAAACTCATTTATTAAAAGCTTATCAGCGTAATGCACGCTATTATAATAAGGGTCGTAAAGTCATTTCTTTTGATGTGGGGAATGTCGTGTGGAGAAGGAGTTTTGTTCAATCTCATGCACCTACTTATTTTTCGGCAAAACTTGCTCCTAAGTTTATTAAATGTAAAATTGTTGAAAAGATCTCTGATAATGTTTATATTCTGAAAGACCTTAATAGGGGTACCGCTGGTCGTTACCATGTTAAGGATATAATAAAATTTTAATTTGGTTTCAAAGTGTTGGTCTTGATTTTAATGATTTTGTTTGAAGGGTGCTTTTATTAGTGTGATGTAAGATGGGATGGATGATAGGTTAATAGCACTTTAAATGAAGATGTATGTTAGGTAACTTCTTATAAATTTGTTGAATTTGAGACCTTAACATTCTAAAACACAACTTAGGACCTTTTAATAACCTGTTCTACCCACACGACTACATTTTTCATATCGAAAGATCTTATTATTATTTCTAAGTATTATTATTTTTTTTATGCAGTCTTGTATGCAATTTTTTTTTTTATACATTCTTGTATACAATTTCTGCATTGGTACCTACTACTTTTGTACACTCTGTTCTCGCTTGTAGAGGTTTACCTATCTTTTTTTTACGGATTTCGGTATAATTTTTTCCTTGATTTCGTTGTTTTTTTTTTGCTTCTGTGCTCGGAAGATTGGTGGTGTTGTGCCGATCACAGAATGCATGTCTTTTTTGCTGCTTCTGTGCTCGGAAGATTGGTGGTGTTATGCCGATCACAGAATGCATATCTTTTTTGCTTCTGTGCTCGGAAGATTGGTGGTGTTATGCCGATCACAGAATGCATTTCTTTTTCCGCTATTGTGCTCGGGAAGTTGGTAGTGTTGAGCCGATCACAGTATGCGTTTATTTTCGAAGGTGTTTGTGCTCGGAAGATTGGTGGAGTTGTGCCGATCACAACATTCTTCTTTATTTTTTGCATCTTTAGAGATGTGGAGATTTTAAACTGTATCTCACAGTTGTAATTCGTTCTTGCTAGTCAGTGGCGATGGTGCCTAACTGTACTCATATAGACATTTTTGGATTATTCTTGTTAGACAGCGGCAATTGCGCCTAACTGTACTTTTAATTTAATATTTTTCCTATTATATACTTGTTAGTCGGTGGCTATGGTGCCTAACCGAACTCATATTGGTATTTTTGTTGTATTCTTATACATATTGTTCAGCGACTACTACGCTTAACTGTACTTGTAATATTTCTTGGATTTAACTTGTTAGTCAGTGGCGAAGGTGCTTAACTGTACTCATGTGGTTCTTTTGTATTATAGGTCGGTTGTGCTTGTAGCTTGACTGCACTTATTGTTTTTTTGTTTTGTTTCTTTTCCAGGATCTTTTTGGAAACGTTTTATTGGAATTTATATTTCCTGTCTTTTTAAAAAAAGTTTTTTTACCTTGTTTGTTTTTAGCATAAAAGAAATTGCTTTCTTTTATTTTTTCGGGGAGGGATGTAATGTAACGTGTTTTTTAAACTGTTACATGCTTTTCATATTTTAGTCGATTTCGGAACGATTTTTATACTGTCTTTTATTGTCTATGGTTCAGTTCGGCAACTGTCATTTTTTGACGTTTCACTTTACGACCTGATTTCGTCATCGAGGCATTTATCTCGCCAATTTAATTTTAAAAATCCGGTATAATCACGGATATTTTTAGGCCAAACGATGCCATAATCGCTGCCTTAAACACCCAGGACGAGGTGTTCAGAAGGAGGGATCCTTAATTTCTTCGGTAAGATTTGTTTCTACCAGACCAATATGTGGTCATCATTTTAGGTTCGTGTTTTAAGTCGAATTGATGTTTCAGGATTTCAATATTGGACGATGCTCTAGTGTGATTTTCACCTAATTTGGATTTATCGGTGCACACGGGAAAAGTCATTTATTAACGGAAAAACGGTAAGTTCCTTCTTGGGACGCCATGCTCCCCACGTGTTGAAATTCTAATAGACTTGTGTATTAACCTTTTAAAATTTTGTTACAGCCCTGCTGTGGCGTTTTTCTTCTACTTTTTCTTTTTCTTTCGTCTGATTATAATTTTCCATTTCATGGATTCTGGATTCTCTCATCTTCGACGCCGAAATCTTGAGGTCTAATTTAACATTTTTTTAGCCAGACATCTGGCCCAAACTTAATTTACTTTCTTCATATAAAGATGCAACAATAATGATAATCTCAAATTAGTAATTTAATATTTAAAGTAAAAGGAAGCTACTGATATATTAAACAGGGTATTAACAAAGGTATTTCAATTGTTTCTATTATCCTAGTTTAGTCACCCCCGGAAGATTAGAGGTCCGACTCTCCGGACTGTTCTATCTGGCAAGTATTTTTTAAATGTAGTGTGCGTTCCTAAGGCGCCCGAAATTCTTTTATTGTTACACATACATCTTTTTTTTTTTAATTTTTAATAGGAGAACACACACACACATTCTTTTTTTGCTCTTGTATGATTTCTTACATAGGATCTTACACTTGATCCCACACACACCCCGGGTCTGTTACAAAAGTAAATAACATGTGGGTAATACCAAGGGCTCATGGTTATCCACATGTTCCATGCCCATTATTTATATTGAGTTACCGATATTATCGGGAACTTAATATAAATAATAAACATGGTAAATATCCCCTTTAACAGTTTTATTACGAAACATAAAACATTTCGAGATTTTAGATGGAAGTATTATTCATGTTACTATCCTCCTTAAAGTGTAGGCAAGTCTAATCTGCACGTCACCTGGTCCTCGTGGGCGGCCAGCAGTTGAGCACGTCGACGAGCGCCTTCTTGCGCTGCCACGTGTCGCAGCGCCGCGCGAACTTGCCGAACGCTTCCCGCCTGCCTGCCTCGCTCACTAGCTGCTCATCTGCTAACACAATGTTACTTGTTATTTATCTAATACTTCGCCACCTTCTACGATTCTTACAGACTCACATGGGAAAAAGGCTTGAGTTTATGGATGTGTGTTTAAGCACAAATGTACAGAGGCTTATTTAAATGTTGTTTTAGTTTTGAGAGCCATGCCGTCGGTGTGTAGACCCTAGGTAGACCAGAGGGTTTTAGACTTTTTTGATTAGGGGTATGAAGAACAGGGTGTAAAGTTCTTCATCCCTCTTAGAAAAGGGAGGATCCTCGACCAGGCAGACGGGTATTGTGTCTATGGGCTACTGCCCGACAGTTGTTGTCGGTTTTTTGTATATGGTTAAGGCCAACTTTAATACATTATAATACACACAATCATTACACAACGTACGTTACGTTATTGATACACAATCATTTTTGGCATAGATGCCGCTGTAGTTCTTTTTTGTAGTGCCGCTGCAATTGTTAGTGCCAAAGTTGTACAAACATTGATGGAGAAATCAGACATCTCTCGGAGTGAACTCGAAAGCGCGCGGGAAGTCTGTGATCTACGGCACTGATTATAAAGTTTATTATTCAATTAGACATCAGTAGTACTCACCAGTGAGCTCCTTGGCATAGTCGCAGTCAGGCCACTCGGTGCGAAACAGATCCACAGTGAACTGCGCAATCTTCATCATATCATCGCTATCGTGGACTATAGCCTTTTGGCTCAAAGACAAGAGGCCGATCTGCTTGTGTGGAGGCAAAGCGAACTCTGTTGCTTTCAACATCACTTTCTCTAGCAGGTCCTCGGGAAACTTAATGCCTTCCTTGTTGTAGGACGTTAGGCGGGTCACTAGGGTTTCCATTTCGCTGTAAAATAAACGTTTATTAAGTCAAGTCAAGTATAGTAAAATAATTTGTATATTTTTTTATTAAATAATGACATTTATATAAAACGTTAAAAGTAAACTCAAATTTACTAAAGTAATTTATTAATTGATTGTGATTCCAATGTTTAATTTATTTACAAAATGTATTTAATAATATAATGTGATTCTTAGTTTTAATTAAATTAAAAAAAAGAGTACGAATTTATGAATTATTTACAAATGTTAATTTTTAACCAGAAAATTCAATCAAATTATCCAATTTTCATGTATTAAAGAAATATTTGTGGTAAAATATAGGCAATTTTTATTTAATTTTGAGCCAAGAAATCAAAGGCAAGGGACATAACTTTCAAGCAGTGATACTATAAAGTTAATTGGAAGTCGTCAGTCTTGGTATAGACAAGTGATGAGGAGGGGTGACACGCATTATGACTAAAGGAGTAATGAATTTAATCAATTATGGTGGATGGGGCGAGAGATAGAGAAGAAGATCAAAGTAAAGACGGATGGATTGACTGAGGAATGTTATGAAAATAGAGATAGCGTAATAAATGATGAAGTGACGGCTGATAGAGGAGAATGGATGTGTTGCGCCGATCCCAAGTAATATGGTCCAATGTTACTCAGGGTCGGCGCAACACGTTTTTAAGCAGAAAAATGATGATGAGGTGTGTAAAGTAGATTAGGTACTATCCTAGGAGATCCAGGTGTCGTCAGAACTTACCTAGCCGTGTTCAGATAATGTTCCAGGATATGCTGCAACACTGCCGGCACCTGCGCGTCGACGTGCAGGCACTGCAGCAGCGTCGTCAGTGTCGCCAGCTTCATGTCGCACGACATGATCAGCCGACTGATGCACGACACTAGCGTGTCCGTGTCGCCGTGGCTTTTCTCTATTTCTCTGAAAAGGCAAGACAATAATATAAATAACAGCTTGACCCTCGACCAGTACCTGAGGAGGTCGTCACTTGGCAGCTGGGCAGCAAGGACTCAAGGGATTCAGAAAGCAGTACTTCTGGACACGGCGCGTATTATTATGAGATTCCTCTATCAAGAGCCCTGACCAACCGGTAGCTCGGACCCTGTTCCCTATGAAGATGGGCAACTATTTTTTACATTTCCAAAAAAATCATGTAGCACTACATATTATGTTGATACTCACGTCCAGATCTCGTGCCTGGGTATGTTGGAGTTGACGATGAGGCTCTGTATGGTGGTGGAGTGGAAGTTCTCCAGGAAGCGAGCCCAACGCGTCAGCTCCTGCCCCACCTGCGCCCACGTCTGCTCACTGCGCGAGATGTAGGAAATTTAACATCAAAGAAACTGAGAATAGGCTGTGTGAAAGATAACAGTGCTAGGAAGGGGGTGACTATTAAAATATGGACTAATAGAGAAGTATTACTATTAACACATAGAACGAGATATTTACCATGTATTTAGTATGTTAACTATGTTTACTAGTAAACATGGGAAATATCCCGTTTTATGTGTTAATAGTAATGTTAGTGACTATATCAGTTTAAAAACTTATAATAGAGCAGTATGCAAGAAGATGAGATGCTGCGCTTGATCACCGATACATTGGAAAAAGGGCCGGAGTGTGATGATTTCTGTGAAATTTCGTTAACAATTTGTTCAGTAAAAACATCTTAAGCTCAATATGAATAAGGTCTCTTATTCACATAACATCACGCCTATAATCCCCGAAGGGTTAGGCAGAGGTGTGCCTAATTCTTAGTCACATAAAAACTGATATTTGAGTAATTCTTACTTCTTATTGACCTTGAAGTCGTTCTCCTGTTCCTGTTGGCAGTAGTCCACGGCTTGCATTATCATCAGGTTGCGAGTCCCGGTCGGCACTCTGCATACAGAACATTTTATAACAGTTAACAATATCAACATACAGGTGGTATCTTAAACCGAAGTAGGTCGTACAACTCCAGAACTTGACTTTACATAGAATTGAAACTCCGTAAATCTCGTTAGATCCTTTGACGTTTGTATTTAACTGTCAGAATCTGGTGTGGCGACATAAATTAAATAAGAATACAAATAGCACCGAAAGGCCCGTTTGCACTACAAATCGCTGAATGCGTTTAAAGCTATTTAATATTTTTTTCTGGTGCTGACAACCGTTAGAAGATGACAGATGATGTTTTAAATACAAAAAACAACTTCTTTATTTGCTAAATCAAAATAAGAACCTTGCAGAGATACCTTGAGAGAGGTACTTACAATTTTTGTTTGTTTGTATCGGAACATGTTAGATGGTAACACACAGATTTACATCATCTGTCTTACCTCTGATATTGTATCACTGTCAAAATCAAAATGATCATAATTGTCATTACACTAAAGTTGCAGTTGGGTTGCTCCTCTTATAGGTAAAAGCCGTTGTTACCGTTCTATAGCCATGTCGGTGAAACAGGTGTCGGCCACGAACTGCACCAACTCGTGCTTCGTAAGCTTGTTGAAGTAGCTGGCGCACTGCCGGTACTGCTGCATCCACTTCTTGTTGGTCGCGTTGCATGGTACCTGAATGATCAAATGAATAATAATGCGCATCATTGTTAACGAAGTGAGAAAGATCTACAATTGACAGCCGGGACCAACGCAACGGCCTAGCGTGCTTTCTGAGGAACAGAGGACACTCGGTATGTTATGGGTGGTCATCCATCCACGGAACAACCTAGGCAAGCGCGGCTTAACCTGAAGATAGACCCCGAGCGGCTGTTATTATTAAGCTAAGAGCATCTACTAGTGAAAATGAAAAATATCTTAATAGTGACAGTGTCAGAGACAAAAAATCTGATCAGGTTGAAATTTCACAAAGACTACTCACGCTAAAGAAGTACTTTATAAGCCACTTAGTATAGATGGCGTTAACGGAGACGGATATCTTGAAGGCGGGCGGCAGAGTGCGCAGGAACTTCGAGACCATGCCCACGTTCTCCGACTTGATGATGCTGAGCATGTGGGCTGTGAATTCTTCAGCTGATGGTTGCTCTAGGAGTAGCTTGTAGTCCAGTTCTGGAAGAAAATATCATGTTATTTATTGAAATAAAACCGAGAATGAGCACTTTTTAAACGTCAAAATTATGTTAAACCTTTCCCCAAAACGCCCGCCCTTTGTAGAATGACCAATGATGACTACAGCTGTCAGCAGTCAGCATACATAATATTTATTTATTTATTTATTAAAACTTTATGCACAAGCAAAAAACTGTACAAAGGCGGACTTAATGCCTTGGGCATTTTCTACCAGTCTACCTTATAATACACAATAATTTGAAAATTAATCTAAGTAAAACAAACATAATGCATCTTAGACAGCGAGAAAATTTAAGGAATACGTCAAAATTTAATTTAGAATACAAAGATGATATAATAGAAGAAGCTGAAACAGCCCGATTTTTAGGAATAATAATTGACAAGCAATTAAATTGGAAAACTCACATTAATGAACTTTGTAAAAAAATTAGTACTTCTTCATATGCTCTTTATAAGTTAGCGCCGACTGTCAACACAGATACTTTACTTACAGCATATTACGGGCTTGCTGAATCAGTGTTAAGATTTGGAATAATTTTCTGGGGCAATTCAACTCAGAAGGACACTGCGTTCAAAGCACAAAAGCGTTGTATACGGGCTATGTTTGGATTGCAAACTACTGACAGTTGCAAACCAATCTTTATGCAGCACAGAATTCTAACACTTCCGTCACTTTACATATTAGAAATATCAGTATTTGTAAAAACCAATCCTCATTTGTTTCCCCTACGGACTAATAATACAAGTAGAAATAGACGCGAGAAGTACAGACTTTGGGTGCAATCACTCTCCGCCAAAACAGCATTTCTAAGAAAAAGTGTGATATGTACCACAATATGTACCATTAATATACAATAAAATTCCGAATTCCATTATGATAATGAATATTAATTCATTCAAAAGTGAACTAAAAAAAATTGTTAATTATTAAGGGATATTATAATGTTACGGAGTTTTTGAATGAAGAATTTTGAATCTAGATAATTTAATAATGTATTTTAGTTTTATCGTTTTGATTATTATTTTTTAAATATTTTTGTGTGGACTGTAATTATGTATTTGAATTGATTAAAGTTTGACTATAATTTAACTATTTCCTGATTTATAATTTCAAATTAAGTATTATATACTATTTTGTACGCTGAATGTGGCAAAACATGTTGAAACACCTTTATGAAACTCATTTCTCAAATGAATCTTTATCTTTATCATAGTTAAGAGTTGATTTCTGCATCAATTAATTATTTCCGAAATTAATTTGTGAATTTGCATTCCATAAACCATGATACGAGTAAATCTGATCATTCTCTGACATGTTGTTGATTGTTTCCACGTTTCCACTTTTTTTGTTTCATTTTATTGCAATATTATTTTATTTTATTCACAAAATCCACAGCTCTTAAGTGTTTTATCTTAATATACATATACTAACTAGTCTTACAGCCAATTTACAATTTGATAGCTAATTATACAATACATGCAGCACAAACATACAGAGATTATTACACGATATTACTAATTATAACTAACTTTAAAAAAGCAAGAGGAACTGACCTGAAGAAGCAGCCTTAGCCTTCTTCAACAGTTTAATATGCTCAGTAGGAGTGAGCACTCCGACGGGCGCCTTCTCATCCATGCTCTTGAGTAACGCGAAGAAGTTGATCAGCGCTTTGTGGCCCGTGCCCGATAGCTGCGGCCATAGAGCCTCCTTGATGCTGGTGGGAGATACTTATGCTGGTCTTATTGGATAGTTTTTGGAGCGAGGGAAGAAATTGCAATTTCATTTGTTTATTATCACCAGAGATCGGAATGGGTACAGTAAACCGAAACTAAACGAAGTTTAGGCAACATAAATTATGTAACATGTGGATAATATCTCCGTATAAAATCCCAGAATGATTTTTAAGTTTCGAAATCATCATCTGCCTAGCCTTTTCTCAACTATGTTGGGGTCGGCTTCCAGTCTAACCGGATGCAGCTGAGTGCCAGTATTTTACATGGAGCGACTGCCTATCTGACCTCCACAACCCATTTCGTACAGGGTAATACGATACCCCTTGGTAAGACTGGTTGTCAGACTTTCGGGCCACTGACTACCTGTAACGACTGTCAAAGATCTACAAATGACAGCCGGGACCAACGGCTTAACGTGTTTTCCGAGGCACGGAGGAAACTATGTTTAAGTAAGTTAAGTTTATTTAAGTTTCGAAATAATGCTGTTAAATTCGAGGGTGGTATTACCCACATGTTACTTACATGAAGTTTAAGCAAATATACTGTACCTATTCCGATCTATGATTATCACGGATATATGTTTTAGATAATTTCATTATAAATTTAATTTAGCTACATCCGGTAACTGGAAGTCAACCGCATCACAGTTGGCATAGGGCCTAGGCAGATGTACACATAATATAAATATAAATATAAAAAGCTTTATTGTTTAAGAGAGCATTACACTAGCTGAATATCACTAGCCTCCACACTAGGATTCCCTGTGTCGTGGAGACTAGTCTCCTTCGTCTTACAAGATAAATAGGTAGTAAACATATAAGGTAGGTACATAGAATAGCATTCAGGTAAGAATTCTTAGGCTAAAGTAAAAATATGCAAATCAATTAACAGTTAAATTAAAGTAAATTTAAATTAAATGTATTTATGAGTGTGTCGTGTGCTTGTGCGTGGTGTTTAAGTGAAGTATATGTGTGTGATGAATGACTGAGATTAAGGTGGAATTGAGACCAAGCGAGTAAAATAAAATAACATGAGATTGGGGACAGACTGAGAATTCACGCGTTTGGTCCGACTCGTCCTTTATGTATTTGTGTGGTGAATGTATGTGTTGTGGTCATGAGTTAAGGAACCTCTCCGTGCCTTCATAGTCCATTCCGGTCAGGAGTTTTAAGAGATGAATCTTACATTTTTTCCTAGTCATCGGCAAAACATCCGATTTGATATTAAGCTTGCTATAAATAAAGGGTCCCATATAGTGAAAACATCTGCTACCAAAACCGAGTCTACACTTAGGTTTCTGCCATCGAGGCTTATCTGCATTTCTGAGATAGCGCACTTTGGGGTATGTTATTGCGTTATGGGCATTTTTGTGGAACCTCAGTACCACTGCCATTATGTACAGCTGGCGCACACGTAGAACACCGGTCTCTTGGTACAGCGTGTCAGTCGAGAAGCGCATTGGCTTTTTGTAGGCTACCTTTAGAAGAGACCGTTGTGCGCGTTCGGCTTTTATTAGACGCGTCTTGTGAGCTACACCCCACGTTATAATGCAGTAGTTGATGATGGATTGGCAGAGTGTATAGTAAAGCATTTTTAGAATAGTTACATCACCAATTCGACCCATTTTTTTGAAAATGTGAAGAAGCTTTCTGACCCTTCCGCTTACATGCTCTATTTGTTTTGATCAGTTAAGGTGCTGATCTATGTGGACCCCAAGATACCTAATTTGTTTAACATTCTCAAGGCTTGGGCAGGTACATCTTGTCAGTGCATTGATGTCACAAGAGTGCAGCTTAACTGATAGGTTGCTTGGGCAGGATGTCCTTATGTTGACGCTAAAATTCAAAACCTTAGTTTTGGCTACGTTAAGCGTCAGTAGATTGTGAGCAAGCCACCTGGAAACTAAATTTAAACCCGCGTTAGCAGCTTCATATGCCCTGTCCCAGGTTTTATCAAAGAAGATTATGGCGGTGTCATCAGCGTAGGCAAATATCTTAGCTCGGTCCAAACCCAGTGTGCAAAGGCTATTTATGTATAGGATAAAAAGGGTAGGTCCGAGCACACTGCCCTGAGGAACTCCGTAGCTTAGGCTGGCATAACTGCTGCACTTGTCACTCATACAGACTCTTTGTGTGCGGTCCGTAAGGTAGGACTGGAACCACTCAAGAGCTATGCCACGAATTCCAATAGCTTCCATCTTTTTGAGAAGAATACGCCTGGACACCGTATCAAAGGCTTTTGCGAGGTCAAGGAACACCCCAGTACACTTATAGCCAGTGTCCATTTTATTTACCACAAAGTCGACTAGGTTAGTGACTGCATCTTCCGTTGACCTGTTCTTGCGAAAGCCATATTGATCTTGTGCTATCAATGTTTTCCTCAAGGTAACTGAGTAGTCTTTTATTCATAATCTTTTCTAGGATTTTGGATAGGGATGTGAGTAAGGATATCGGACGATAATTTGATGGGGCTGTTTTATCGCCTGACTTAAAAATTGGACTTACATTCGCTGTTTTCATTACCGTTGGTACTATCCCAGTCGAAATACTTAAATTGCACAAAAATGTGATTGGTGCTGCAAGATAGTCTTTGCTTAGCTTAAGTATCCTGTTCGTGACACCATCCCATCCAGGTGCTGAGTTGTCTTTGAGGTTTGCTATTATCTTTTTAACCTCAACGTCGTCAGTTGGCGTTGCGAAAAAAGATTCGCTAGATGGATTTATATCCTGGAAGGAAGTCATAGCGGCGAGTTCTACTTCGTTCTGATTGATGCGGAGTAATGTCTTTTCAGCTAACTGCTCACCCACTTTAGTAAAATATTGGTTCACATTATTTAATGACTCTATGGGATCCGGGTGTGTGTGTAGTAGTTCTAGCCCGCTCGGGCTCTTATTTTTAATATTGCAAATATTTTTAACAGCTGTCCATGTTTTCTTACTGTCTCCTTTTGCATCTTCCAGTAGTTTCCTTTCGTTTTCTGTTTTAAGATTTTTTATTAGATTATTGCAATAGTTTCTGTAGTTTTTGTATTGCTGTTGTATGATTGGATTGTCCTTGTTAGCGGGTTGTTTCGCTTTCATATGTAACAGGTCCCTTTTTCGTGTACATTTTAGCAACCCTTGTGTTATCCAAGGTTTTTTAATGGCTTTTGAATTTCGAACCGTCTCCGTTGTTGTAAAAGCGCGAATTTTCTCACTGAGCATTTCGGTGAAATCTGTAACTGCATCGGTCACGTCACTATAGTTAAAGATATGGCTCCAATCAGATTCTGCGATAGCTTTGGATAGGTTTGGGTAGTCTAACTTCACTCTGTTATTACCGCTAGGCAATAGGCAGGGCGTAGTTTTACAGATTCCGATAATAACTGTATCATGATCGGTTATTCCCGAGTCACATATTGTCACTCTCGCAGTTCTTTTGGTTTTTAGCAAAGCGTGATCTAAACATGTACGGTCACGCGTAGGGAATTGATGGCCAGGATAATAACCATAATGCCCAGTAATATCCAAATAATCGCTCGCACGAGTGTCTCCAGAACCAGTGCCTATGTCTATGTTGATATCGCCAACTATGGCACAGTTGGCTGTTGAATCGTGTGACTGCATAATATTCTCAAGCGAACTACAAAAAATATGAGCGTTGTGGAAAGATGGTGACCTGTAAATAGCACAAATCATAAATTCTTTACCAATGTGAATAAGCAAACAGTTAGCTTCTTTGAAAGGTGGTTCTTCAATTTCCAATTGGAGATCTCTTTTGTAGAAGACCGCAATGCCATCGTTTTGGTTAAGGTAGCGTTTGGAATAGAAGCACTCATAGTTTTCAAGAAAGAAGACCGGTGTGGCATCATTCAACCAACATTCTGTCAAGATGATTAAATCGGGCAAGAAGTTCAGACGAGATATAAAAACAGTGAAATTATCAAAGTTCTTTTGGATACTACGTATATTCTGACTGATAATGGTCAGTTGTGAGTTCACATCACCGATATCATTGATACATTTTTGGGGGTCGTTGTGCTTCGTGCTTATGTATAAGTGAGTCTCATCCAAGTCGTTAATTAAGTTATAACAGTTGGCCATAAATAAATAGTAATATAGAGGTGGGATGTTAGCTTATTTATAGGATCACTCGAGCATTTTATCAAAACGGCGATGGGGAAGGTGAAACTCATAATTAAGTAACGTGACAGTGAGAGCACGGTGTTGGTGTATTTTGTATTGACAGGTGTGAATGTAGTTTGAATGTAGAAACATTTGTTAGGTTTAGGATTATGTATTACAACTAAAGTTAAAAGAGACAGAAAAAAAGATTGTATACAAAACTTAAAATTAAGTATCACTTTTGTATGTTTCTCGTAGTTGCTGAAAGGTGCTTTCATTTTTGACAACTGAATACTTTTCCCCCTCCTTTTTCCGCAGAAAAACACGCCCATTTGCAATCCAGCAGTATTGAAATTTTTCAGTTCTAGCGAATTCCCTAGCGAGAAAGTGGAGTCTTTTTGCTTTCGAGGTTAGGTGTTCAGAAATGAATAAGGCTGCTTCGGGCCCATCAAGACCCAGGTGGGATGTATTCAGTTGTCGTCCTTGTTGGGCATTATTATATTGTTTGGCGCTGCTTAAGAATTTTTCCTTGAAAAAGTTATTGGAGAATTCAGTGACAATTGTTGATGTGGTGGCACTCTCCTTCGAGGGAAGTCTGTATATGTCTTTTATATCATACGGAGAGTAATCTAATCCAGTGGTTTTTATAAGATTCGTAACCATGCTGAGTAATTCTTCCTTCTTTTCTTTCTTCTTCTTGGGGACACCCCTTATCTCAACGCTGGTTTTCCTGACAAATCTTTCCAGGCTTTCACTCCTTTCTTCCAACTCAGCAATTTTTGCGCGTGTATTATTCCGCTCACCCTCCAACATCCCCATCTTCCTATCTAAGTCTTTCATTTGAGCTGAGATGTCTTCCAGGAATTTCTCAATACCGTTGTTCGAGGATTGAATGCCACAGTAATGTTTGTTAATTTCAGATAACTTTTTTTCTAAGCTATCTAGTCTAAGATTTTGTTGACTAATCAAATCAGAGAACAAATCCTTAATCTCCTCTCTAAATAACTCGAAACTGTTGTCCTCACCGTCTTCTAAGCGGGCGCGTTTAGGGTGAAATCTTTTTGTGACATTAGATTGGGGCGTTAGATGACTATTTAAAGACCTAGTCAAGTTCGGATCAGAGGTAGAGAAACCTTGCGGAGGCGTTCGGGAGGGATTCATATCTTACACGAGGAATGATGTGAATTGGCTGTTAAAAAATAAACAACAACTTACAAAAAACCGTTCTCGCGTAGCCAATGAGCTGCAAGTTGATGTCCTCGTAGCAGCTTTGTAGCGGAAACCGGTTCTGTAGCAAGGAGCTACGTAATGCGTGTGGCGGCAGTAGTCAAATTTTAGCACGACGGCAATTATGTCAGCTGTCTCCTTTTCTCTTTACTTTAACATGCGCCGTCGGCGTGCAGTGAGAGTGACGTCGTTACGCGGCCAGCGTGCGGCGCGTAGCAGCGGCGGGAGCAGGATAGCAATTATGAGGTGGCTCCTTTTCCCTCGCGGGTCGCGGGTGCGCGGGCGCACCTCCGCTGTATGGATGGTCGGTGTACGCGAAATTGGCAATTAGACCGTCCGAGACACGCACTAGTATCGGCTGGAGTAAGT
This sequence comes from Standfussiana lucernea, assembly GCA_964057025.1. Classification (NCBI taxonomy): domain Eukaryota; kingdom Metazoa; phylum Arthropoda; class Insecta; order Lepidoptera; family Noctuidae; genus Standfussiana; species Standfussiana lucernea. Next base: position 2,274,833 of record OZ059785.1, read on the forward strand.
AACTAATTAATGCGGAGCAAAGAGTAACACGTCTGTTCACGGTGCGAGTTTAGACAAAAGAGGACATGTATGTTTACAAAATGTCACATTTTGCTACTCGAAATGTGTCACACATACGTGATGCATATGCACGCACAGAAGACGAAAAATAATAATTTAAATGCATTATCATCCTGAACATCCGGAACGTGTCTTTTATTTTCGTGTGTTTGTGTAGTGTATGCAGTATATTACCGAGCGTGCGCCTGCGCGCTGAGGTCGGGCGGCGGCGAGGGGCGCGCGGGCGGCGCGGCCAGCAGCGCGGCGGCGGCGTGCTGCAGCCACACGTCCAGCGCGTCCAGCGCGTACTTGTGCGCCAGCGAGCACGCGCGCTCCACGTGCTCCGGCTCGATGGACCTGCACACAAGACCATCACTTTTCTAAGTAGGCCGGTTACGATTGTCGACCGAGAGATGGCCGACGGAGCAAACGAGTCGTGGAGTAGAGATCTGGTCCTTAAAACGAAGAGGTCACTGGATGCGAATTGCGTAGTGGTGCAATATGGGAGAGACCTAAGTCTGTGGGCTGCAAGGCTGAGTTGATTGACGTTCGAAACAAACAGCTCGAATTGTTCCACGCCGTAGATGGCGAACGAAGTATGCCGATCGACACGAGCCAAACGTGTAATGCAAACAATGATTGCTTAGGTTGTTGGTCAACAAATACAACCGAATCGAATAACTGTGTCTTCCTTACAATGTGTTTCAAATAAGAAAAGGAACACCAATGAATTCGATCGGTCAACTGTCACTTGAAAAGTACGGCTTGCAAAAAAATATAATTTAGGTAAATACATTTACAATCTTTACCATATTGTTAATGTTATATTTTTAAATTATTATCGTTTATTTAAGAGCGTGGAAGTAATGAATTAAACGCTATATTGGAAACGTGTGGTTGAATTCACCAAAGATTAATACATATTTAGTCGATCAATTTGCGTATAAGTAAGCATTTTTTTTTATTCCGATTTATAGAATAACAATTTCCATTAAATGATTATCAATTTAAACCATTTCTCAAGTTACGCTTTTTTTCTTCAAGACTTCTGTTTAATGGAACGCCTCTACAATAATTTAATAAAAAAACACTTTGTATAAAATTTGTTCTTGGAAATAGGAAGATCACAAAAAAAAATCTAAGGAAATATAAAAATCAGTAAAAATAGTTTTAACCAGTTATAAGTAGTTTTGACTGATTTACAGATTTGATTGTGACATATAAAACTGCGCTAATAAAGTTCTGTAAACAATAGGAATCAACCGTCTGAAACTCATCAGAAGTATTTCTTTATAAGTAAGTAAGTGTTTGTCTGTGGTATAGTTACACAATACATTTAGGTGGGGACTAAGCGTAGGTACTATTTGTTTAATTCTGGGAATCACATAAATTTTTATTACAATTTTCATTTCAAGGCATAAATCAATACTTCCATAGATACAGAAGGTTAATTTCAACATTCTCATCACAGCCGAAATAGCTCAGTTGGGAGAGCGTTAGACTGAAGATCTAAAGGTCCCTGGTTCAATCCCTGGTTTCGGCAGCCTCTTTTTGTGTATTTTATTTTTGTGATAAATATTTTACTATACCAAACTTCTGCGTTTTCATTATCTTATTTTATGTTTAAATGGTCTATTGTTAGAAAATAGTTTTATATTTTTTTTTTTTTTGCAAAAGATCCGAATATTATAATTTTCGAAGAGAGATCTTTTTCACAATACGAGGAAATACCTATAATTCTAGATGTTTGCGACAGCACAATGCTCTGTCAATGACTCGATAAAATCGACGAATAATTTATAATTGACGTGCGGTTGACTGTACTTCGAGATAATAACGCGTTATACAGGCTGAAATTTTCGAGATGGGTCAGTAAGTACCAAGTACCTTATCCGTTGTAGCTACAGGACACCGGTCTTAGGAGACATGTAATAAAATACAAGTCAGCAAGAAAAAACGCCAATTATCACAAAATCTTTTTTTGATGCCAATCGATGCTGTCTCTAAGGATAATAAGGATAAAAAAATCTATGGTTGGCCTATGACCAACTGAGAATTCAGTATTAGGAAAGGCAGAAATCGCAAAAAAAGTTGTCCCATACATTCTTACATGACAAAAAGGCGATCATAATAGGACAACAAGATCAAGTGATAGATGTCCAGATAAGGCTGAATGGGCTCCATTTTAAACAGAGAGTCCAAATTTAAGTATCTTGGTCATTTCATTCACCTTAGGGATGATAATTATACAGGGTGGAGGACAGCGACACTAACCACGTGCGGTACACCAATCTGAACAGCCCCCACATAGAAATTTTTCGTCGGTTATTAATAATTAATCAGCTATTCAGTACATTTTGACGTGTAGGTATTACAGTTTTGTATGGAACAGCAGATTTTTTTTTTTATCTCCGAAATAAATGAATTAGGTAAGGTTGGCACTTTTATAAATCGCTGAATTTAAGATTCATAAAATTGCCTGAGTGTAGAGTTGACGTAATTTATTAATAGCACAGCTCTATAATAAAGTTCCAAAGGATGTAAAAGAAGCGACTTCACTCAACATTAAAAAAAAAATATTTACTTTTATTTACACCGACGAACCACTACTTTAATTGTGTTTATTTTTGTCTAAAACAGCAATATCTTTGAACTTGTGCAACCGCCTTATCTTAGGAATGCAGTGAACTCGCATCAAATTTTACGCATTGATGTAATCAGTAAAAAGATATTGTTCTCATGTAAGTGACGATAGTCTTAATGAGAAATAAAGTTCTTTAATCCGAATTAACTAATCGGACATTCAAAGTAACATAGTTACATCAAATTATGATTTTAGGAAATCTTTTGTTTTCTTCTTGATTTATAATCATGAGATATCAATACACAACACGCACGTCTAGTTGCACCAGCTACTATAATTTCACCCTATTATTATAAGTAAGAAATTTATATTATCCTATATTTGTGAGTAGAATCTATTCAGTGACATACCTAGCTACTCTATAGATGATCTCCCTGCGATATTCCTCGTCAGCATTGAACAGCAGTCCATTGACGGTGTAGCCCATAGCCCGCAGTGCGTCCACCTCGCCCATGCCGGTGAGCCGCTCGATGCACTCACGGATCAACTCCATCTGATCGTCCGAAGCGAACTTCTTGGCCAGAGTATCGCGCGCCATCTGGTGACAGGAAAGGGGTATTATAGACGATTTTTGAATATGAAAACATGAAAAAATGGCAGAGTAAGTCTGACAACCAATCTTATCTATCTATGGTATTACCCAAGACTGGGTTATGCAATTCAGATAGACAGACGCTCCATGTAAAATAATGGTGTTCAGTTGCATCCGGTTTGACTGGAAGCCGACTATAGTATAGTTGGAAAAACGCCACGCAAATGATTTTTTTGGCAGTGTATGTAAGTTTTTGAAAAGTCTATTATAACTATGACTATAAATGTGTAAGAATAACTTTGAGTAATTTATTTCATCACCACTGTTCTCAAAACGGTGAAGGAAAACATCGTGAGGGAACCCACAACTACTAGAACCAAACATTCGAAGACATGTGACAGCTATCGGCCCGCACTGGACCCGCATGGCGGTTCTCTCTCGCAGTGAGGAAGTCTGGGAACACCTGTGGCAACATTATACACTGATTATGATAAGAGTTAGCTACCTCAGCAGGTTTGATGAAGTATGCGTTGTCGGAGAGGTCGCTGACGTTGGCGCGGATGAGCGCGGCGTAGAGCGCGGCGCTGACGGCGGCGTGCGCGCCGTGGCGCTGCAGCACGCGCCGCGCCGCGCCCGCCGCGCGCGCCAGGCACGACACGCTCAGCGCCGTGTCTCTGTACAGAATCTCTTCTGCGCATTTCTGGACCACTGAAACAGTGAAAAACAGTTGGCAGCCGTAACGGAAATAATTAATTTCAAAAATAGAAGTTATTTTTATCAGAAATAACAAAATTTTCAAAACAAGCCTGTATTCGCCTATTATGGTGGGACGAACCAAAATCCTATTAGCTCAAAACACACTTCGGTAACGAAACTTACATAATCGACTGTATCCTGTCGTGGATCATATTAGCTTAGGAGCGTTTCCGCCGTCCATGCGCTGTCAAACTCAAACTCAAACTCAAACTCAAAGCATTTATTTCAATTAAACCATTACAGGCACTTTTGAATGTCAAAACACAAAAAATAAACTAAGCTACAGTCCCAGTCACAGGGCATAATAACTTGTGAAAGTACTGTAGTTGCCCATTCGAAAGCGTAGATCTCTATGGAGAAGAATGGGCAAGAAACTCCATGGACACTCTTTTAAATCATTATGTTGTTACAAAGTCTCGGTTACATCATTCATGTCGAGATTAAACATATATGTGAGAACGATGTAGAAAGACGTGCGAGTAAGAGCGTCCAGAATAAAAAGATAAAATTAACAATTCAAAAATACAATAATCCATGGCAGCTGCGAGATGACCAGTCACAACTGACAGCGCCCGTTCACGAACATGACGCATGGATCAGCCATCATTCAACTCAACCATTTTGGAGGGAACTAAACGACCCGACACACGCGCCACCATCAGCGAGACATTTGAGTGAGCATGACATTCTCTCAACCGCCAGGGCAAATTCGAGTCAGTAAAAGATGTAAATGGTAGCTTTATCGTACATAGAACTCACACATGTGCTATGCAATTATATAATACTAAGAGACTGAATCTATACAATGCAAAGATATGTTTACAATCTTCTGCAGCTTCCACAATAACTTCACAAAGTAATCAATTAGTTTGCCCCTATGGTTGTGGAGCAGGACCAGCATTGAGCCAAGCATTTTTATCATCAATGTAATCTCCCAACTTATAGTATGCTTGCCTACATAGTGTGCGTTTTATACAAGATTTAAACTTCGTCTCATTCAGTTGTAGAATGCGGGGAGGTATTTTATTGTAACATTTTAAACAGTACCCCATGAAAGATGAGTCTACTTTAGCTAGCCTGAAACCTGGCTGAACTAGTTGGTCCCTGGTTCTAGTATTATAGTGGTGTCTGTCGCCTCTTTTACTAAATAAATGCAGATTTTTTCTAACGTACATTATGTTTTCATAGATGTATTGGCACGGTACTGTCATAATGTTAATTTCCTTAAACAGTTCTCTTAGAGAATCGCGCCTACGTAGATTATATATGGCTCTGATGGCTCTTTTCTGCAGAATAAATATAGACTCGATGTCTGCAGCCCGTCCCCATAGTAAAATACCGTATGACATAATACTATGAAAATAACTAAAATAGACTAGCCTCGCGGTATCTACATCAGTAAATTGACGGATTTTTCTAACAGCATATGCTGCTGAACTCAGCCGTCCTGCAAGAGATGTTAAATGAGGACCCCATTGTAGCCTTGAGTCGAGCGTGATCCCCAAGAAAACAGTTTCATCGACGAATTTTAGTTTCTCTTGATCTAATACTATGTCACAATCACTACTTTTGACATTTGGTAGAGTAAATTTTATGCACTTGGTTTTTTTCCCATTTAATACTAAATTATTCGAGGTAAACCAATTACGGACCTGCAGTAGGGCGCTATTTACGTCGTCAAGATTTGAGGCACGTCTGTTGATCTTAAATATTAAAGAAGTATCGTCAGCAAACAACACCATTTGTGGTTGGTTTTTAAATAAATGGGGTAGATCATTAATATAGACTAAAAAGAGGAAAGGACCTAATATCGAGCCTTGTGGTACACCCATCCTTACTTTTAAACCCATTGAATTGACACCATTTATTTGTACTTGCTGATGTCTATCGTTTAAATACGACTTCACTAAACTGAGCGCAAGTTTTCCTAAACCGTAATGCTCAAGTTTAAGGAGTAGGGTTTCGTGGCTCACGCAATCAAATGCTTTCGAGAGATCACAGAAGATTCCTATGGCATCTTGTGCCTCCTCCCACGCAGTGAATATGTGTTTTAATAAGGTGACACCGGCGTCAGTCGTACAACGTCCTTTGGTGAAACCATATTGTTTCTCATGTAAGATCTTATTGTTGTTAAAGTGGTTAAGCATCTGATTAAGCATTACCTTCTCAAACACCTTGCTAAAAACTGGCAATACGGATACGGGTCTATAGTTATTGGTGTCTTTACTGTCCCCGGATTTGAAAAGTGGTATTACCTTGCTGTATTTCATAAGGTCCGGGAAGACGCCTTGGTCCACACACAAATTAAATATTAAAGCCAAGTACGGTGCTATAGTCTCAATAATAGCTTGGCAAACTTTAATAGACATTCCCCATAGATCTTCTGTTAATTTGATTTTGATTTCCTTAAAGGCTTTAATGACAGCTATGGGGTTTATATGTTTAAATTGAAACTCAACCGGACAAGCTGAAACATTTGCTCTTAATAAATCAATAGAAAGCAAGGGTGAGGAATTTAAGGTTTCGGTAGTTTTAAGTGGGATACTGGTAAAGAAATCTACAAATTCTTGAGCAACTTCATTTTTAGAGCTTAGAACACCACGTGAGGTTTCTAATGTGATATCACCATTGGATTTTTTATTTCTATTAGTTTCACTATTGATAATTTTCCAAACCGTCTTTATTTTATTATCTGCGGATTTAATCTTGTTGCTAATGAATAAGGCTTTAGCAACCTTGCAAGTGTTTTTAAAAATTTTTGAGTATGTTGCAACATATTTATTAAAAGTTTCTGAATTAATGTAAGGCTTGAGGCCGTACAGCTCAAACAATCGCTCCCTACTTTTCCTAATACCCTTAGTTGCCCAGTCACTGAACAAAAACTTTGGGTAAATAGATTTAGTTTTCATTTTTATTGTATTATTAAACTCCGTGTAAACTACCGAAAAGAATTCCTCATAAAATTTATTTACATTTTCAATAATATATCCCGGAATGCCTAAATTACCAATTAAGTTATTATTAAAATTATTCAAATTACTGGGTGTTATTTGTCTAGACTTTATCTGGATTTTTTGTAATGGTGTGTAGGACTCGAAAACAACGGTTTGACCACTGTGATCAGAAGGAAGGTAATTTACAATGGATTTATCTAAGTAGTCGCAACAACAAAAAACATTATCAATACATGTAGCAGTATTTTTAGTAATTCGGGTTGGTTCCGAGAACACGTTTAACAAATTGAATGATTTAAATAGATGTAATAATCTACTGCTATTTGAATTTTTCTCTAAAATATTAACATTAAAGTCACCACAGATAACAAGTGATTTATTACTAGTAGCAAGTTTTGCTAAAGCATCCTCCATTACTGACTCAAATAAAGAGTAGTTCTGATAATTTGGGGGTCTGTAAACGCACACTATTACATGCTTATCTAGCTCAACACAAGACAGTTCAATATTATGCTCAACCGATAGATCAACAATATCATTACGAGACTTAAATTTAATACAATTTTTAACTAAGATTAATGAACCCCCTCGCATCTTAGATTTCCGGTTAAAGCAACTGCCCACACTGTAATTTTCGTAATTAATGAGCATTTCAAAGTCTTTTAACCAATGTTCAGTGAAACAAACTATTTCAAACTTTGTTTTTTCTAAAAACAATTCAATTTCTAATTGCTTTGAAGCGAAGCCTTGAATATTCTGGTGAAATAATTGCATGGAATTCTGCTTAGCCCCTTTTTTACATCTAACTTTTTGGGAGCAAGAAGGTACCTTTGTGTTGTTGGTTAAAGTAACATTACTGTTACTGGTATCTTCTGTTGTCTTACTAACTAGTTTAAATGAGCATCCGGAGTGAGCCCCAAGACTCCTATGCCATTACAAGACAATGAAACCTTAGTACTAGTGGACCCTACTTGAGAATCTTCTGTAGTTACACATGGATCCTCATTCGTAAAATAATTGTAAAAATGAATATTAGTATTCTTACTAATAGTCGCAGTGTTAATAATAGAACTAAACATAGACATACTATTTATGTCTGAGTGAATATTAAAAACTAATAGCCGAGCTATTTTGTGTCTACAACTAATAGGTAGATACACATTACCCCGTGTCGACTTAAGATTACCAACAAAACTGTTGATATCAAGATATATAAGTTTGTCACTATAGTGACCTACTAAGAAATGAACATGCTCATTCAGCATGTGAATATAATTGTTTTTCTTGCCTGACAATTTTTCTAAGTATGGGAAAGCACACAATATTATTTTACGACAATTCAACTTTAACAATTCAGTTACACTGTCTGTGATGTCTTCTTTTTTAATTTTTGAACTATTTCCAATAAATATAGTGATGTCTGTATTAATATTATAAACATTTCTAGTTACCGATGCCATTATTTGTTTGTATGTTGCCCCTGGCATACAATGATTTTGATTGGGAAAACTCAGGTTATTACTAACTAATTTACCTACACCTCTTCCTATACTATCTGAGAACATTACTGAACAAGAACAATTATGACTATCATATATCTCAGGCTGTACCACTTGTAAATAATCTTGATTGAGTACACAGTCCTGAGATAAATTCTCAGCCTGGGACGGGTCCTCCATTACCTCAGGCTGGACAGTATCTTGGTTGGTAACTGACTGACAACTACATTGACACATTACCAACTCATTTGCTGCAAGAATATGTTCCCTAATTTGGTTCTGAGAACTCACATACCTACTGGAAAGGGAACTAAGTGAGTCCTGAAGTACCTGTATTTCAGCCTGCAAATGCCGAGTATCAATTTCATAAATTTTTATACTGTCTTCTAATTTTATTTGGTAATTATTTAACTTATTAACTAAATCAACACGCTCTTTCCTCAGTGAAATATTTTTGGAAAATTGCTTATGTTGTTTACTAAATTGATAACATTTTTTAATTATTCTATTCAGTTTAGCATATTTTTTAATTTTCTTGTTGCTAACTGTATAATTCTGTTTTAATAAGGAATCTTCAGTCAGATCAATGGTTATTAAGGAAGGGGGGTTACAATTACTATTTAATAATTCATTATATAAGATGTTAGTTTCTTTAACCTGAGTATGTTGTTTTTCTTTCTGTAACTTTGATATACAATTATTGGCATGAATTAATTCATCTTCTAGGTCCCTAATTTTATTTAAAGCCTCCTCGTACAAGTTACTACAATTATTGAAACCATCCGTGACCACCTTCAGTTGATCCCGTTCATCAACAACGTCCAAGTATTGCTGATGTAGGACCACTAGCTCTCGTTTTAAGCTTGAGTTTTTGCCATTAACTGAATGGACTTCCACCTCACTCTCATCTCTCTCCTGTAACAGTTGTTGGACTTGGAGGTTTGATTCTTTAAGTTCTTGGAGGGCCGTTCTCAATTTTAGCTCCATATCCTGAGCAGTAGCCTTACGGGTCATCACAGGCATGGTTTCAGGAAAGGTTACTGAAAATAAGAAGTAAAGAAACGGTGAGAACTAATAGAATTGACAAATTAAGAAAATTTAGTGGTAAAAGGGGGAAAAAAAAAAACCGAGGGAAAAATGTTCAGTTATGAAATGAAATGAGGTAGGCTGCTATATTAGCTTTAAAAGTTAACTATAATTATATTCAATGCATCAACAGAATATTAAATTTAACTGTTTCTATTGTAAATTTGTAATAAGGTATTACTTTTTCTTAAGAGGGTAGAATGCATAGGAAAAAAAAATTAAACTTATTATTAAGATATTACTTTAAGACAATAATGCACAGTAATTACCATACACGTTAGATTACTGAATTTATATTGAAACGATATAATAAACAACAGAGTTATGGAATTACTGTCAGTTTTGTTTTTTACGACCGGTTGTCAACAAAGCGATTAAGAACCAGTACAGGGTAATAAATCAGCAAAAATATATACTAAAAAATGGCATAGATGTGTGATTGATATAAAGTGACGATTGTGTGCTATTATTAAATAAAAGTAAACAATACTTCCCCTGAATTTTCCGTATAAATCCACAGTTAGAACGTCATCTGTTGTTTTTGGTTACCGGTAACGTTGTATAGGCTAAAACTTAATTAATCACCAGGAAAACCATTTTCCTGAGTATTTACGCATTTATATTACGTTTGCTCAAACAATTACACCTTAATATAACTTATTTAATAATTTAATTTAATTTTAAAATACGGAACAAAAATTTTACATGTCACTCGGGCAGTGTTGCCACTTTTTTTCGCACGCTGTTTGACTCCAAAACAGTACTTTTCAAACCCTTTAATACCATCAACCCTTTATCTTACAAAAATGATAATTACTAATAACTTTAGGAAATTTCGTTGTCTCAATAGTTATGGTAAAAATATTTCAATGAATAGAGTATTGATAAATTCTTTCAAGATAACTCAACAGAGGTTTTCTTAATTTCCCTTTCAGCGTTAGTTTCGAAGCTCTTATTATAGGAAACCACTGGCAAACGTAATTAGTTTTTTTTTTTTACCAATTGTTAAGATCCTAAGGAAAAATGTTTATGTTAAGGATTTTTCGATTTAGGTATCTTTCTATAAGAAATTAAAGTTAAAACAATGTGAAATATTAAGGAATTAAAGCGATTTTTTTCACCGATATATATTACTTAATTTAATATAATAATAGCATAATATAATAGAAGAACATATGCTTTAAAATATCCACTTTAAAATGTCAACTAATTTAAAGTGATTATTTTTCTATAAATAATTGAAAACTAATATAAATCATTGCGCGCGAGCAATTTCAAATCAGTCCGCCGCGAGGCTTTCTAGAGAGAGGACATGTCGCTCAGCGCTCTGCCTGACCTGTGTTGACCTTTGCCGTACGTGAAAGGATTGCGGACGTTTATAGTGTGATAAAAAATCTTGGTACTTTGGTGATTAAATTTTTTTATTATTATTTTTGATGACTGACAATATTTTTAGTGACAACAAATATTTACCCTATTTTTTACCTACTAATTTTATTTATGAAAACTTTTACTTTTTTTTTAAGAAAATAAATTGTTTTTACAGTTAACGCCAACCTGTTGTATTTCACTAAGTGGAACCGTCCTACAGCAAGTGTCCAAATTTAAGTACTTGGGTCACTGGGTCAATGAGAAACTGAATGATGATATGGACATGGATAGGGAGCGCAGGGCATTGTCGGTAAGGGGTAACATGCTTTCTCACAGGTTCGCGCGATGCTCACGTGACGTTAAAGTCACACTCTTCAAAAGGTATTGCCAAACGTTATACACGTGCAGCCTGTGGAGCAATTACACTAAGAAAGCCTGCAATGCTCTGCGCGTCCAGTATAACAACGCGTTCAGGGGTTTGTTGGGGCTCCCATGGAGGTGCAGTGCCTCCGGCATGTTCGCCGACCACAGCTCGGACGGCTTCCAGGCGGTGCTTCGCAAAAGAACGGCCTCCCTGCGGTCTCGGGTTAAGGGCAGCACCAACACGCTTCTGAGCGTGGTGTCGGACAGAGTGGACAGCCAAATCCTGAGGCACTGGTCGCTCATGCATGTCCAAAATAATAATAATTTTAAATTCTACTAACATAGCTGTAAGTATCTACCTACTAACATAATATGGACTTGTATTATTTCATGTGTGCTAGTCTGAAATAAATATTTTCATTCATTCATTCATTCATTCATTTCCCTCATAACAGGTTTCACTAAGAGGAACATAACGCCAGGTTAAAATAGAATATAAAATAAACATAAGTAAATCCGTATAAAGCGATTTATTTGAAGAGAAATAAAAAAGTCAATCACAAATCAATAATAATTAATGAAGCTGGGTTTCTTTCTAACATTTAGATCAACAAATTCATGTTTGAATAAATGAAAAACGACTTTAATATTAATCATAATTATACGAGTAGCTATACTTGCAATATATTATTATATACTTATTTTATGCACTCTTAGTTTAGTTATCCGTGTATGTTGAAATTCAAATTAAATTTTACAACAACAATTGCACTCAAACGGATCAAAGTGGGTTAGTTTGACTGTAGCGCAAGAGAACGCGCCAGCGCTACGCACACAGTCACGCGCGCCTTTGTGTGCGTAAAAAGGCATTGAATTACCTAAACTTGACTTCGCGCGAAAGACGTAAAAGCTCTTAAAATAGAGCTGGCTAATGAGGGGTAAAGAGACGATTGTGTCCTGCAGTGAGACATAGACTATATATCGTACCTTCAGTCTCCAGCTCGCAGGTGACTCCGTCCTCCAAGCAGTTCTGTATGTAGAACCACTTGAGCACGTTCTGGCCAACGGCCATGGGCCCGTCGATGGCGTCGGGCAGCGAGAAGCGGTCGTAGCGGTAGTAGCAGTTGGACACGTCGTACTCCGGGTACAGCGAGTGGTAGAACTCCTGGCAGTGCACCGTGCGGTCCATCAGCTCGGCTGTAGACGCTTTGTTGTCGCTGTAATGACAAATAAATACAGGGTGTAAGACTCATTACCTACCCGTCATCTAAGCATTATGTACATACATCAAACCTAATAACGTTGACAACGATTTTTTATTTTTTTCAAATAATCACTTTTTGCAGCAGTGCGCAATGTAAGGCGTACAAAACGTAGTACGAGTAATATAGACGTAATGGTGGGACGGAGTATAGAGGTCATACGAGTATTTTAAGTTAAGAAATAACATTTTAAACTTTATGTATTATATTTTTGGATTGGATTGGATTTTTATAATTGAGCTATCATAATTATGAAAGTATAACAAAGTAAAAACAGCACATTTATGTGACTTACCTGAGAGCGAATTTATTTTGGAACGAGTCGAGTAGATAGTTAAAGAGCGGGATTTTCATCTCTGGCTGAGCGGGTACAAAGTCTTTCTTCTCGACCATAGGCTAGAACATGACGAGGAAAGAAAATTATATATCGAAGAGCATTATAAAATTGTTAAATACACGATAGCACGACAACTAAAGCGCGTAACGTACAAACCTACCAATGGGGATGGCCTTTGTATAAGTAATCCCAGTATTTTCAAGAATGTTTGCGTTATTTATTTGTAAAATAATGTATTCAAATCTTGGAAATCAATTTTAACCTACTTCTGTCTTATCGAAATGAACACTTGTATGTAGTTCGGATGACAATACTATAATTTGGTATCTTGAAGCTCTTCAGTTGCTACTAGTAAGCCCCTCGACTTTGGGGTCATGTGATTCGTTTAAAGGCGTTTTTTTTTTCAAACCACATTTTTATTTCGATCAAAGACCAATGAGCTAAGAATCTTGGGAGCTGCATGAATTTCATTTAAACGTTTAGTTATTGGTCAGCTTATACGTACCGTTGTGACAGCGTCAGCGAACTCGTCGTCAGTCGAGGGCCAGCGCTCGCTTAGCATACCATGGCTGTTCTCTTTGAGCGTCACGCCCATCTGTTGGAGACTCTCCAGTTCTAGGGCCATTCTGTGGACGACGTAATATTTAATCGAGTTATTTATATTGAACTAGCGGATACCCGGCGTGTGCTACTATGCTAAAGTGCCTAATGCATTGTTTTAGCGGTCTAAAACCACAGCGCATTATTACCTTTCTAATGAAACGAAGATTTGGGGCACATCAGTTGGATAGTTTTAAAGTCTATGACATAGGTAGAATCAATATTTGTGTTTTATACAGAGTGATTGGTAATTGGGTGCTGTCCTTGAAATGGGTGATACTAGAGCTAATTTGCAACAAATTTAATCCCGACAACTAGGGGTTCAATTTGAGTTTAGAAATTTTCCTCATCTTTAACAAAATTTTATATTGATCCAGAAATGCGTAATAACCAGTACGGTCAAAATACTACCTTGTCTGGAACAACTGTTGTTTTTATCCATAATGTTTCTCATAGTGGCTACTGTGATACCAATTCTTAAAGAAAATTAGACAAGGAAGTCGTTTTTGTAATTTGAACGCGTAAAAGTGTTTAAGTGTCATACATTTATTTTCAGTAATCTGCCTTGAAAAGCAAGGGTAGTTTCAATTTTTTCTCATATTATGAACTTTATGACTATGTTAAACCAAAAGTTTCGTTTTCTTTTTTGATAAATTGGGTTTCCAAAGATTAATTCGTTTATGCGCTATCTGAAAAGTATTATGTCAATGCTCTGAGCGACGTAGATTTGTCACAATTATCAATATTTGGTCGAGAGAAAATTTCCAAAAAAAACTTGAAAGTTTGATTACTCCGAAATCACTCAGATTGGACCCCTAGTCATCAGGAACAAATCTGTTGCAAATTAGCTCTAGTATCACCCATTTCAAGGACTGCACCCAATTACCAATCACCCTGTATATATAGATAGATAGATTTGAATTAGTTATTTAGTAACAATTTTATTAATCAACTGATTGAAATACACGGGAATTATATACAGAATAAAGCGCCAATTTAGAAGAATTATTGTTGCGCTATAGTGTATTCATGTCAGCTTTTAGTTTTGACCTAATACAATGATGGCGTTACAAACCTAGACCGTAGTATGTCCTCAATATCGTCTGGTTCAGTGAAGGTGAGGGCGGCGGCGTAGAGGTGGCGGCGCGTGGCCACGTCGGCGTGCGAGTGCGCCGTGCGCGCCACGGCCGCCAGCAGCGGCGCGGCGCGCGCGTGCCGCAGCGCGGCCAGGCGCCGCGACAGCGCCACGGCCGCGCCGCCGCCGCCCGCGCCCGCGCCCCACGCGAACTGCCCAGCCAGCTGCAGCACTTGCCCCTCTCTCAGTAACAATAACACGATTTTATATTAACC